>JAGFPH010004940.1:5312-28377 GCA_018207615.1 Philaenus spumarius | reverse complement strand
AAATTATAAACCCCTATCTTTCAATGCTAATTCATTTCTACCAAATTTAGACAAGACTGGACAAGTCAATTCCTGTCAGATCCTGCAAGGTTTTTGTTCGACTTTGTCGCTAAAGCCTACGTCACAGTCTGCACGTATTTAACTAACACAATTTCAAAAACTATTACTAAATACTATTTTCACATTGGAAACTACTTTTTTATCTTAATTTTGGGCTTTTCTGACACCCTTTGGCTTTAATCCTTTGTTATATTGACTTTGAATTTATTTTAATTAATGTAATTAATTAACCCCAATTGGATCGGTCGATTGGCCGTTCCACTGTGTAGAATATGAAGAAATTGGAGGGCTGAGACTATTGAATGTTTTTTTAATCTTATTGTTGATAATTACTCTGGCTGAGTTGCGCGTTTCTACCTCACCCACTGTCTTTATTGCTGCTTCCGTGTTTAATATTTCGGTAACTATATTCTGACTACTATTCGGTTGCGGAAAATTGTAATTAATTCCCTTATTTAACAAATTAAGTTCGTTAGTACTAAACTTTATGTTTGATTTGTTTATAACTCTCGGATAAAATTTATGGCTGCAAGAAGTTGTTTCATTTCTGCGGTCGATATTAATTAAGTTAAGCAATTTTTCCCGTGTATGTTCCGGATCTGACATACAGCTTTGTTGACTTGAAGTTGAATAAATTCAAAAACATTATGATGCTGGGAAGGATGAAGGCAAGAGTATAACTCTAAGTGAGCTTTAAATAACTTTGTGTTTAATTCAACTTTCCGGCAGTAAAATAACTTAATTTCACTTTTTATCCACGCTTTTTCAGCAATGTCCTTAGCTTTGTTGGCCGAGATGGAGTTGCCACTAATTTTTACGGAAACAAATTTCGTATTTTATATTATTGTATTTATTGTATTACGAATTTTCTATTATTGTATGTGTTGTGTTATGTGTTGTGTTAACAATTGTTTTAATGTTCTAACGATCTCGTAAGAGTGATACACCTGATGATGAATGCATGAGCATTTGAAACCGCGGTAGTGAGAAATTACTACAAGTGGATCACTAGACGGAATATAATGTATTTATAAAATTCAGTGATCCGGAGACTATCTCAAAATGAAAAAAATTCATTCATTTATATATATATATATACATATATATATATATATATAATATGTGTTATTCCCGGCTTGAAAAGTGGTAGTAAATATGCTTCAAAATTGCTGATTTTTAGGAGAAAGGTTCCTAGTACGATTCTTCAGATATAGTTTTTTTTTTGTTTTTCAATGCTATTCAAAATGGCGTAGTTATACTTTTTAATTGATTTTGGGTAGGGATTGGAGGAGTACATAGCTCGAGGACAACTTGTGAGTTATATCATTCTAAAGGCAACTAAATTTACTATAATCGAGTGCAAAGGTATTTTAGGTACAGTTCCCGGAACAAGAAACAAAATTCATAGGAAACTAGCATTAAATGATTTTTTTTTATTATCCATATAAGACAATAGCGCAATTTCTACCACTCATAAGCCCGAGTACAATTTGTGAGTTAAATCATTTGAAATGCAATTAAATTTACTATAATCCCTTGCAAAGGTATTTCTGGAACAGTTCCCGGAACAAGGAACAAAATTCATAATAAACTCCTAGTATTTAATACTATAGTTATTTCCGGATAAGAAAATTCGGCTATAGTAATGCGACAGTGCTGATTACGCTTTTTACTTTCCTTACCCTATACTAGGTAAGGTAAGTATTGCGATCGACCCAAAAATTCGATGTCGAGTTTTCATAATATCTTTACGTTTCAAGGCCCCCTGAGTCCAAAAAATGCATTTTTGGCAATTGGTCTGTCTGTGTGTCTGTGTGTCTGTGTGTCTGTGTGTCTGTGTGTCCGGAGTGCACAGGGCAAACGGCTGGACGGATCGAACTGAAATTTACAGGATATCTTCAAACACGTAAACAATTAAACCCATGTAAATTTGAAGCAAATCGGAGGTGGTGTCTTACCGTGGGACCAGTTTTTAGCACATTTTTGGTATTTACTCCAAAACCCCTCTAACGATTTTGATTAAACTTTGCTAACATACTCTACTCAGACCCCCTTAACACGCTATGTACGCTATATACCCTTAAAAATTCGTTGAAAAAAGTTATTACAAAAACGAAAGTTATTTTGTTTGTATCTCCGAAATGGCTGGTCCTATCGACTTGAAAATGGTCTCATTCGATTCAGCGTCCAAAAGAATGTCAAAAAAGATACCCCACTCAACTTTTTCCATTTTTTTAAAAATTGACCCCAAAAACGCCCTTTTTGGGGGCAAAAATGACTTTTTTTAAACTAGCCGTGTTTGGTATCGACCTTGACATTTTTGGGGGTGAGAAATCGATTGAGACCAAAATCAGGTCCGTGAGATTAACCGTTTTGAAGTTAGTACCGCTTTCTTCGAAACGGATACTCTTATTAACTCGAAAATGGTATCATCAATCTCTCGCTCGAAAAAATTGGTAATTGATACAGCATCTATTTTGGTAAGGAAAGTTGTGTGATGTGCACACCAGATGTTTTATTCTTTAAATGTTAAAATTAAATCAGTAGGTGTTTGTTGTTAAACAAATGGGTAAACAACTTCAAGTTTACCACGAAAAAACACCTAGGCCTAATGTTTACCAGTACTTTTACGGGGTACTGTAACTAGATATAGTTTAACGTTTTGCGTTTGTTTACCGTAAGCCTTCTATACGTACGTTTGCATAAACTCTCTATTATCAGATCAACAAGTCATTCAGGTGTTTTCGAATACTTTTTACTACCTGAATAATCTTCGCCAAAATAATACGACGTAATGTGTTGCTACGATAATAACGTGTCGCTCGGCGGCAATGCTCTCTGCTGCTGCTTTCTATTGCCGTCGTTGTTTACGTGCAGAGAACAAGATGACTTATCTTTATACAATAGATTTTTAACAGATGCTAAGTAGAAATGGCTAGTGTAGTTTTGTAATTCATTTCCAGAGATCATTAGACCATCCACAGTCGTCTAAGAGTCCCTCCCGACCCTCCCGTTAGTGAAGTTAATGGTGTCATATTTTTATTCACACGAAATCTACTATTTAAAAAGAGCTTTATAAAGCGGTTGCTTATTTTCATTCTTAAGGGTCTGCTCCAGTAAAAAAGAAAGCGACCGGCGACTCCAGCGCTTAACTCTATAACCGTATCTAAAAAGTGCAATTTCTTGCATCTAAGTACTTTGACGTTGCCTCATTTAAAACCATTTTATAAATCGATCTTTTGTAAGTGAGTGATGAAAAAAAACCAGTATATTCTTTATAAAGTTGCGGATCTGGTTTGCGAATCATTTACATTTTTTATTGTATAAAAAACATTCAAACTTGGTACGTACTTAAACAATTTATTTAAATTACGTCACAAATAACGGGATTTAAAAAAAATGTGAAACGCAAAACGAAGACATATTGTGGCTATGGTTAAAATAAGACTTTGTAAACAATGTTATGATAAAAAATAAACGAAATAAATGGTTTTAAATTTAACATTGTTCTTACGGGATAAACATCCAAGATGGCCGCCACTACAACAGACCCTTAATAACTAATCTTTGTACCGTTCTATTTTTAACGAGTAATTTATTGCCAGTACTTGAATGTGGGAAGCTAGTTGTGGCAAAACAGCTAGTTGTGTCATTTATTACAATTTTGGCAACTGTATAAATTACGCAGAAAGTGACCTCACAGGCTAATCTCAGAGCCATCATTGTCCACTTCTGACCGTGCAATTTCCGTTTCAGCGGCCATGAGACACGGGTCCGTCCTTCTGACTGTAATTAATTATATTGTTCAAAGGTAATCATGACAGTCCTAAAATTCCAGTATCAGATTTACTGTGTTTGCCCTAACCACATTTTGACCTTTTTCACATTTCACGTTTCACAAAAATTGGAAGTTTATTACAAACAGAGTTGAATACTAAACACGTAAGCAAGAAGTGCGACCCATGTGGCCCACACGATCAACTTCCCAGAACGACATAAATTAGTATTATTGATGATAATGGTAGTAATAATATTTTGAGTACGATAAACACCATTATGTGAGTAGGCCTAATAGGCCGAAACTTTCCTAAAGTATTTAATAATTTGAACTACTGTAATGTAGTCCTACACAAAAAATATTATTTCTCACCTTTAAATTGTGTATTTTCGTAGGATATGAAATAATTCTATGCGAATATATGTTGCTCAAGTATTTATCAACGTTTGTTTGATGTAGGCTTAAACTATTTCAAATTGTAAAATAATTTATGAAGACCTTGCATCACTTTAAACATTTATTTATAATTTTGTATTTCCATACAAGTACACATTACTTGCTCCAGCATATAAGACTAAACAAATTGACACTCTAAACAAATTGGACCATGATCAGTGCTCACTTACTACACCTAACATTATTAATATTGCATAGCCATAGGTCCTTGGTAAGAGTGCAAAGTTTAAAATCAATCAGACGTTTTGAAGGGGGTGAAAATCACGTCGTGTTCTAGGGACCATGATCAGTGCTCACTTACTACACCCAACAAAATTAATATAGCATTGTCATCGGTCCTTGATAAGTGTTGAAAGTTTAAAATCAATCAGACGTTTTAAAGGGGGTGAAAATCACGTCGTGTTCTAGGGATCATGATCAGTGCTCACTTACTACACTCAACATTATTAATATTGCATTGTCATAGGTCCTTTGTAAGTGTGCAAAGTTTAAAATCAATCAGACGTTTTGAAGGGGGTGAAATTCACGTTGTGTTTTGGGGACCATGATCAGTGCTCACTTACTACACCCAACATTATTAATATTGCATAGCCATAGGTCCTTGGTAAGTGTGCAAAGTTTAAAATCAATCAGACGTTTTGAAGGGGGTGAAATTCACGTTGTGTTCTGGGGACCATGATCAGTGCTCACTTACTACACCCAATATTATTAATATTGCATAGCCATAGGTCCTTGGTAAGTGTGCAAAGTTTAAAATCAATCAGACGTTTTGAAGGGGGTGAAAATCACGTTGTGTTCTGGAGACCATGTTCAGTGCTCACTTACTACACCCAACAAAATTTATAAAATTAATATTGCATTGTCATCGGTCCTTTCCAACGTTTTGAAGTATAGGATTTATTATGAAATAAACATATTTTACCCCTTGGGGGAGGGTATAGGGGGTGGGGGTGACAAAATGCACAAAAGGCACCTCCTTGGAGTCTAACGAATCTATGGTCCAAATTTCAGTTCGATCCGTTAAGTCTACGAGGCTGTAGCCCTGTCAAAGAACGAGAAGGAGAAGGAGAAGGAGAAGGAGAAAAACGTGAAAAAAGTCGATTTTTAAACTTTAATAGCTCCGACACCTGATGGTCCCAAGAGTTGAAATTTGTTATACGTCCTCACGGGCCACTCGAGAACGATTGTATGAAAAATCAACCCTCAAGGTCTTAATGGGGCTGAGCTACAGGTGGGTGAAAACCCCTACTTGTGTTGTCGTGTAAACAGTGTGTTGGTCGCTTTTTCGAGTTTTCGCTTTTTATGGCGGGCGGGACGCTCCCGCGTCCCTAGATAATATAAGATTGTATATTTTGTGTATGCCTTTAATACCATAATTTTAGAAACCTGTAGTATTACAGGGTTATTCATTTAAAAGTGCTCCAGTTAAGAACCTTACATAGTAGGCCACATTAAATAATTCATCTTGTTTACGCTACTAGCAAACTAAAGTAATTACAAATACCTGAATTCCCAAAAAGAACTGTCCTGTTTAGTTTTATTGACGTGCCTTAGGCCGTACGCATTGCCCCTAACGTTCGCCAGCCAAACATCGTAGCCGTCCTCCCACAGCAAGAACGCTAAAACATTACAACATCAGTTATTACACTTCTTTTTTAAACAAAATTAAAAGTGAAAAATTATATTAGAGAAAGGTTGACTTTTATAAGTTGATGGCTGCCGTTTAAAAATCAAACTAATTAATGTGGCTGACATAATAAATGTTTAGGTAGGCCTATGTCTTAAGCGGTAAACCTACCGCATTTAGACAAATCGCCTTTTAAAGGAATCTAGTTCGATGCGCCCCTCCCCTAAATCATTATCGATATAAACTAGAAAAATAACAATTACTTTACCAAGCTAATCTGACTTTCAAAAAAATGAGGTTATAATATTATGGAAAACCTTGATGTTGTTTTACTTTAAACAATTTCATTGTATACTCTGTGGATTTTTCCAAATATTTTCAAAAGTAATTTTAGCGTATTAAGTTTTACACTAAGCTAGAATAATTGTTCTGAATTTTTAAAATAATCAAAAATAAAATTATACCCTTAATGAGGTAATAAGCAGACAATGATTTAAAACAAATACAAAACACGTTTTTATTTACAAGCTAAAAGGTTTTCTAAGGAAACAACAAAATATACAAATTTACAATATAGGCCCTATTAAGTGGGCTGCCAACATTGAAAATGCAAACAATTTGTATTATTAAAAAATTTGCTGCTCTCAGAGTATCTACATCCGTAAGGTAAAGCTCAAAAAGTATTTCCATGTTCAAAGTTCAACTTTCAAACGATGATCTTTGTACACCTTTGTTTGCTTTTAGAAAATGTTTGTATTAACTTTTGCAAATCATGAAAGTTTCATCACTTTCAAATTACTAAAACACCAAGAGCATTTAGTTTGCTTTGTCCGAATGAATTGCGTAAGTAGTTTTGTAATCGGCTCAATGCTTAATATAATCAGAGTGACTTTGACAACTAACGTGTGTACCAACTTTGGACCAAATTGGTCGTAAAACGCTGCCGTTAGAATAAGAACATGTATAACTAAACAAATTTAATTACACCCCATAACGTGTTCTTTAGACCATGATTGGTACTCATTTACTTCTCCCGACCTTAAGAGACCCATAAGGGTCGCTGCAATAGTTCATCATTCCTATACAAAGTCGCTAATAATGATTGGAAGGTTGAAAGGGAGTTGGCTTCCGAAACTCGAAGGTATCCCTCCCTCTAGTATAATATATAAATAAATAATAGTACTAACACAAAACGAAAATAAATATGTAACGACATACAATTATTATATTCTTGTTGATTAAAATTATTACTGTATCTAATAATCATACTTCTTATGAAACAATTTACTTCTAATAACTGGTATGCATTAGAAATAATTCGACCACGCAGCTGAATCGCTGACGTGAGTTGAGCAAATTTCCAAAATTAAGTTTATAGGCCTATGTTTTAAGGTTTCAACCAACAATTTGGGAAACAGGTTTATTCACGACGGTGCTGAATAGCTGCAAAATGCTTCGCACGCCATTCCGCATATTGGGAGTATCTTCAATACACAATTCATTGCGTGCTCACACGCCAACGCCAACCACGGTAAAATCCACTACATGGCTTTGAACCAGATACATTTATGCTATTTTACGTTTTGATCGATTTTGGGGGAACGAAGCGAGCTATAAGGTCGCGAAAAAACAAAATGTGCAGAATAACATCCTACATTTATATTTGCAGAAAAAAAACTCTAAAAAACATTTATTCTCGTAGGAAAAATCTCAAAAAATAGTTACTTCCGGTCAAAAAACGTGCTTCCGGTTGTTGGATTTTTTGGCTAACGAACTCGTCCTAGCTCGACACATAGACAACCAACATGTATACCAATGTACCAAATTTGGACCAAATCAGACTTAAAATGCGGCCGCTAGAGTGTGAACATATATACATATATATATATGATTTTTAATGACACCCCAAAACGTGTTCTGGGGACCATGATCGATGCTCATTTGCTACTCCCGATTTTGGGTCTTACCGTTAGGGCCACTGCAATAGCTCAATTTTTTCTATGGCAATTCGCTAACAAGTGAGAGGGAAAGAAATATTTTATCAAAAGTATTTTATACAATAATTCGAATAGCTATGGTAACCAACAAAGCCGTTTATATTATGTAATTAGCTTGTAAAGTATAGACGATATCTCTATGTTAGTAAAACTGTTCCAAGTTCGCAATATAATGTATAATTTTATGCATCCAAGAGAAACTTCTGTGGGATCGAGGGAGAGAGAATAATCTACAACTGTGTAGTGTACTACTCCTCTTTCTAAAAACATCGGCTCGTGGTGAATCTTCATAAATGTAGTGTATTAAAATAATTAAAGACGGCTAGCTAAAAAATAAATTATACATAATATACCTCATTACAAAACACAAAGAAACAATGGCTTTGTAGAAACTAATGTAATTTGATAATGATGTGTTTAGAAATGACAGTAGGCCTAACTTCAGGCTCGCAGAAACACTTTTGTCTGCACATTGTCTTACGTAATTTCTCCTTGGGGCATAACTTTGTTTTGTATTAGTGGTTTTAAAAGAAGATTAGATTATTGCAAATTAGTTTGTCATGTATACTGTAATAAGCAAGTACAGGCGAAGGCGGTGTAATAATAAGTAGTGTGATATGGCAACAACACTTGCCAGGCCTTTTCCAAGAAGCGCTTCTTACTATTCATACTAAAAATGTAATACTTTTTCTTTAATCAAAAATACCTATATGTTGATGAATGCGATTATAATTTGTATATATTGCTAAAAAAAATCAATATTAATCATTTAAATCATAATAATAATAACTATTGTTTATTTTTAACACACACACAATGATATTAACATTTAAAAATTTGAATTCGATTTTTTTTAATTCGATTTTTCAACAAAACCTCAAATTTTTCTTCTAAACTTAACAATTAATTGCTTTCATCTATACAAAATGAATGTTTTGGATGCAATTGTGGCCTCAGAAGTTGTGCCTTTATTGAAATTCTCCTGTTCAAAAGACAGTGACATTTTGAGATCGAGCAATAAAACCAAGATAAATTAAATTGATAGCTATACAATAACAAAATAAGCCCCGTCTCACGCGCAGCGAACAAACTCACTTTTTTTAGCCGAATTTTTGAAAAAAATTTGTGGTCATCTTTAGATTGATATATAGTTCATAGGCAGTAAGTTTCAAGTAACTAGGCGTATTTTTGAAGAAAATAAGAGATATTACACTCTACCCAACTTGAAAACGGTTCGTCGGAGGAGGGTAAAACTTTCTTTCTATCCGTTTCAGACCATTTGGAGACGATACCCAAAATTCATTAATTTATATATATGTTTTATTCCCGGATTGATAAGTGGTAGTAAATATGCTTCAAAATTGCAGATTTTTTGGTGAAAGGGTCCTAGTAAGATTCTTCAGATAGACTTTTTTGTTTTTCCATCCGATTCAAAATAGCGGAGTTATACCGATTAATCGTTTTTGGGTAGGGATTTAAGGGTAGGCTATAAAAGTATATTATGGGTTTTTCCCACCTTGATAAAATGGTAGTAAATATGCTTCAAAATAGCTGAAATTTTAGTGGAAGGGTCCTTGTAGGATTTCCCAGACAATTATTTTTTATTTTTCGATTTGACACAAAATGGCGGCTTGTTTGATTCAAACCAAAATGGCAAAGTTAGAGCGAGGAAATTGCATTATTTCTTAAACTTATAAGCCCGTGTGCAATTTTTGAGCTACATCGTTCGAAAATTAATTAAATTTACTACAATCATGTGCAAAGGTAATTCAGGCACAGTCCCGGGAACTAGGAACAAAATTGATAGGAAGCTCCCGATAAATGATTTTTTCACTATCCATGTCAGGTTTTTGCGCAATTTCTCCCACTCATAAGCCCGTGTGCTATTTTTGAGCTATATCGTTCGAAAGTTAATTAAATTTACTACAATCCTGTGCTAAGGTAATTCAGATACAGTCCCCGGAACAAGGAACAAAATTGATAGGAAAAGTTCCTGATAAATTATTTTTTCATTATCCGTGTAAGGTTTTTGCACAATTTCCACCACTCATAAGCCCGTGTGCAATTTTTGAGCTATATCGTTCGAAAGGTAATTAAATTTCGTACAATCCTGTGCAAAGATAATTTAGGTACAGTCCCCGGAACAAGGAACAAAATTGATAGAAAGCTCCTGATGAATGATTTTTTCATTATCCGTGTAAGGGTTTTGAGCAATTTCTCCCACTCATAAGCCCGTGTGCAACTTTTGAGCATATCGCTCGAAAGGTAATTAAATTTCCTACAATCTTGTGCAAAGGCATTTCAGGTACAACCCCCGGAACAAGGAACAAAATTGTTAAGAAGCTCCCGATAAATGTTTTTTTCATTAACAATGTAAGGTAATTACGCAATTTCTCCCACTCATAAACCCGAGTGCAATTTGTGAGCTATATCATTCGAAAGGCAATTAAATTTACTATAATCCTGTGAAAAAAAAAAATATTTTTGTAAAAGTTCCTGGAACAAGGATAGAAACTCATAGGAAACTCCCATTATTTAATACTAGATAAGAAAATTCGGCTATAGTAATGCGGCAGTGCTTACGGTTTTTTTGCTATTTTAGGGGTACTTTTATGGTATTTTACTTTTTTGTTGATTTTGGGGGGTACCAGACGGGCTATAAGTTCGTGCAAAAAAACAAAATGTGCAGAATAATTTCCTTTATTTATTTCTTTAGATAAAACTCCAAAACAGTTTCATTCTAGTATGAAAAACTAAAAAAATGTTGATTCTGTAAAAAAATGCTTCTGGTTGTTGAACTTTTTGGCTAACGAACTCGTCCGAGCGATTTAAAAAACCCACATTTGTACAAAATTTGTACCAAATTGGACATAAAATGCGGTCGTTAGAATACTAACACACACACACACACACACACCAACACACACCCATATATATTCGACCAAAACATGTTCTGGGGACTATGTTTGGTGCACATTGACTACTCCCGACCTTAGGTTTCATCATAAGAGTCACTGATGATTCCTCTTCGGACACATCTTTCCTATGGAAGTTCGCTAATAACGGTATTAAATGATAATACTATTGTTTTAATTAAGAATTCTAGAAACTTATCGTGATGAAACATTAAACACTAAGAAGTAGGCCTATTAGAAAATGTAACTTAAGGTAGGAACACACTGCCGTCACGTCAGGTGAGCTCACGTGATGTCATGTCATCTCACGTCACGGACTAAAAGCGTGGGTTTTTTTATTAGTATTTCAGTGCACTAGAATTACACTGTTGTCACCTTACATCACTCGTATAACAATATGTGTCAGTGTGACAGCACGTGAGCTCATGTAACGTGATGTCAGTGTGTTTCTAGCTTTATACGCACATGTAGGCTGATAATAATATTTGGTTTCATAGAGACATGTTTGACTTTCTACTAACTAAACGTTTCAACAGAAGAGGCATTAAATTAACTTTTATTGGATTTATCTGCTCAGTAAATTAATAATAACAAGTAAACATTATTTAGTTACTAGTTTAAACTCTTTTTGCAGCTCACTCTAAATATACCAACAAATAAATTATACAATTTAGATTCCTAGAAAAAATTTGCATAACATTTAATGACCAATGCTGCAGACGCAGTTAGAACGACTATCTCAACTGTTCCGATAGGTCATTGCTCAGTGTCCCTGCTTAATGTCAATGCCGTTGTATAGTATTGTAGTTGTAGTGTCGTCGATTCATTACAATTTAATAACGTGACATATAGTAATACAATATGTACATCCTACTTAGTCAGGAACTTTCAATGTTCACTTTATGAACAATTATTACAGGTTGTTTAGTTGAATTGGTTTATAACTGGTATAGTTAATGGGCGATCGAGTTACATGCGGTATAATGGTTTTTATTCTTGGACATTATTATGATTCACGATGATCGGTGGCAATTGAAATGAGTGCATCCTCTATAATTTGTGTTTAGAACGAAATCAGATTGTTCGCTCCTGTCACAAACCATCTATTTGCGTAGCTTGAGCTGCTGGGCGCGTACAGTATTTTCTTAAACTCACAATGTGAAAAAACCGAATATTTTCTTTTTTGGCATTTATATTTTTTCCTGTACTTACGAAACCAAGTTTTCAATAAAGAACAAGCATAAACAGAACAAAACATATTTAATTTGAAATGGCCAGAGCCAAATTTAATTTTTTTTATATGATTGGGTATTTAAAAAATATGATTGGGTATGAGTAGGCCAACTAAGTAACTGATTTATCGAAAAAGAATAGAAAAATAAAAATTTAGTTTGAAATGATCAAGAGCCACATTTGCATTTTCTATGAAATCGAGGAAATGTATTTGATTACTTTTCTAAAAATTGTTTTAGTAATTTTTTATTAGAAAACTTAAAATTTAATTTATTTAAATGGTCAAAAACCACATTTGAATTTTTTTTATAAAATCTGGAAAATGTATACTTGAACATTAAAAAAATTTTTGAATTCTAAAAAAAATTTGGCTGTAGGCTAAACTTTGATTTTGTAGACAATAAAATTACCAAGAAATTATATTTTATGTTGAATTAACGATTATAAATATTTCAAGAAACTTTAAATGTCTGTCATTTAGAAAATATAATTCTTGATTTCGGGAAACTTGTACACATATAAATGAGCATGTAAAAGTTGAAATCAATATCTCATCTAATTCCAAAATTATAATGGTTCTTTGTAATCATAAAAAGGAAGGAATCTCTGGGAATGGAGGTAGTTCAAAGTTAAAATTACTGTTTTAAAAAATAGTTTTTAATGATGGAGTGTTCATATTTTTGTAATAGTTTTTCCGACATTTACGTTTAAAGAAAATAACTCACGTCGTTTCAATGGTACAAACTTCCTCCGATATCAACAACTTTAATAAAGCTAACAAATATATAAACTAAACAGGGAACAAACCCACTGAAATAAAGCCTAATAACTTTGAAAATGAGCAATTTTATAAAAAGTAGGAGATTTAAAAGAATTTTGTGCATACAAATTTTGGATTTTTATTGAATTTTTCCGACAAGTAATTTATGGAGAAAAAATGTCAAGACACCTTTTGTGTAGCCCTTTTGATTCCCTTTCAGATGGTGTAACTGTCAAAACAATCGGATGAAGGATAATAGTTAAGTTATGTGTAATAATTGGTTTGTTCAACCCGGCATCCTATACCAACACAGTAAACACAGCAATATTGTATGTACATTTGCTGTCTTTATCTTAGCTGTTATCCTTCATCCGATTGTTTAAGCAGTTACACCATACGAAAGGGAATCAAAGGGGCTACAAAAAAGGTTTCTTGACATTTTTTGTTCAAATGTACAGTTTTTGAGTAATTTAGGTTTGAAATTTTCAAACATCCGCCATTTTGAAACTCATCGAATTTAATCGCTTATTTGTCTTGAGATATGTCATTGTTAGGTTAAACTTCATGCCGAGTTTGAACTCAATCAGTCAAACCGTTCTATAGATAAGAGTTATTTTGTACAAAAAACAAAATGGTGGATATCTGGAAAACGAAGCGTTTTCGGGTCTATGTTTATATGAACTTTTTTTCTTATTTTGACCCTTAGAACCATTTCCCGAAGATTGGCACTTTACTTTTGGGTCTCCCTGTGTTTTTTTAAATTTTATATGAAATAGAGATTAGTAAGGCCTATAAACCTACTAAGTTTCAGTTTAATATCTAAAATCATTAGTAAGAATATGTTAAGAAAAAAAAAACATACAAACAGCTAAGAAGAAAAAAGGAGGACATACATTATACAATAAATCTTGTCTGTTTTTACCTATAGAATAACCTGGAATGACCTGGGGGTGGTCAATAATTTCTATTTCTGTAGGGGGTGGGGGGGGGGTATTCTTCCTTACTTTACCCTTGGAAGTATAGATATATACATTCGGTCCTCTTATAATTATACGCACATTATACGATAGTCTTGTTTGTTTACGCACATTCTTTTACATAAAGGTATACAATATAATTTTATTTAGAAATTCAATAGCATTATGATTTGTCACAAGATTGAGAGAACATGTTTTGGTAATCCACCGATATTTTAACAAATTTTCAGAATAAATTAGTTGCTGCTTGAAAGAAGAAGATCATAATTACATTCTTCTTATTTCAATTTGTTTGTCAATTTGCATACATAAATACAAGAGCAACCACAATTTTTTTTAAATTAAATAAAGCAGTAGAACCTATAAAAATGTTAAAACAGTTAGAGCAGTTTTAAATCAGATACAGGCCAATCAAAGTTCTGCTCCCCAAAACAGTACTTCTGTAAATCTCAAATGGACTTATCATCAGTGGACCCTCCATCAGCACTTGTGGCGAAGCAAATGCAAATATATTATGGTATACTCTAATAATTTAACGGAAATTAGAGAAGATTATTCTGATAGGAGTATCGCCTCTGTAGGAAGGGAAAGATGGGAATACCCTTTGCTTGTTGCGTTTGGCTTCAGTGGTTCAACCGATATAATCAAAAATATAGACCTATGTCGCTTCGCTGTAATACCCAATTTAGTATACTATAAATTAGTATGTCCAGTGATCACTTTGTGGCCTAGATCTTGACTCATGAGCAGTAAGGCCAGAGTTTTTGAGTGAATGACAGGTATTTTTTATGTATTATATATAGTTTGTGTGGCTTAATTCCGTCAAAGGTTACTCAATTGTTTGAAATTCATATATGTAAATTTATTGTTTACGATTAGTTCTTCACTTAAACCTTACCCAATAGTTCGAGAGTTCATCAAAAGAAATGTAGGCTTACATGTTTAAAAAGATACTTTACCCCTATGAATCAATAGTTTGGTTAGTGGCAGTAACAAAAAATATAGTTCCTTAGGCAGTACTGAGATGTATTTTTTGTTGTTGATGGTGTGGAGTAATCAACCTTAACAAATCTTCTAAGATGGACTCAATGTTTGGGCGAATGTAGCCTCGAATAGTGACGTCATACAGTGTAATTTTGCGATATATATCATACAGTGACGATGTTTTATTAGCGAATTTCCACAAGAAAAATGAGCTATTGCAGTGGCCCTTATGGTAAGACCCAAGGTCGGGAGTAGCAAATGAGCACCGATCATGGTCCCCACAACACGTTTTGGGTTGTCATTTAAAATCATACATATATACAGGGTGTATCAGGAAGAAACGGAAAGAATTGCAGGACGTGTTCTACTGGTGAAAATAATGAAAAAAGTTCCTATAAACATAGGTCCGAAAACGCTTCGTTTTCCAGATATCCGCCATTTTGTTTTTTGTACAAAATAATTCATATCTAGAGAACGGTTTGATTGATTGAGTTCAAACTTGGCATGAAGTTTAACCTGTCAATGATATACCTCAAGAAAAATAAACGATTAAATCCAATCATGCGTTTCAAAATGGCGGCTGTTTGAAAATTACAAACACTCTAAAACCGTACATTTTAACGAAAAATGTCAAGACACCTTTTTTGTAGCCCTTTTGATTCCCTATCGGATGGTGTAACTGTCAAAACAATCGGATGAAGGATAATAGCTAAGTTAAAAGGAAATGACAACAAATGTCCATACAATATTGTAGTATTTACTGTGTTTGTATAGGATGCCGAGTTGAACAAACCAATTAGTACACATAACTTAACTGTTATCCTTCATCCGATTGTTTTGACAGTTACACCATCTGATAGGGAATCAAAAGGGCTACAAAAAAGGTATCTTGACATTTTTCGTTAAAATGTACGGTTTTAGAGTAATTTAGGTTTGTAATTTTCAAACAGCCGCCATTTTGAAACGCATGATTGGATTTAATCGTTTATTATTTTTTTTTTTGAGGTATATCATTGCCAGGTTAAACTTCATGCCAAGTTTTAACTCAATCAGTCAAACCGTTTTCTAGATATGGATTATTTTGTACAAAATACAAAATGGCGGAAATCTGGAAAACGAAGCGTTTTCGGACCTATGTTTATAGGAACTTTTTTCATTATTTTCACCAGTAGAACATGTCCTGCAATTCTTTCCGTTTCTTTCTGATACACCCTGTATATGTGTATATATGTTTATATGTGTTCGCACTCTAGCGGCCACATTTTAAGTCCGATTTGGTCCAAATTTGGTACACATGTTGGTTGTCTATGTCGCTCGGACGAGTTCGTTAGCCAAAAAAATCCAGCAACCGGAAGTACGTTTTTGACCGGAAGTAACTATTTTTGAGATTTTACTACGAGAATGAAATGTTTTTAAAGTTGTTTCTTAAAATAAAAGTGTAGCATGTTATTCTGAACATTTTGTTTTTTTACGTGACCTTATAGCTCGCTTGGTTCCCCCAAAATCGATCAAAACGTAAAATACCATAAAAGTACCCGGTTCGAAGCCAAGTGCAAACTCTCGAAGCCACTAGGCGCAAACAAATTTTACTAATATATTGCGTACACACAGACAGCTGTTCAACGCCTTCGTGAGTAGACCTATTTCCCAAATTGTTGGTTGAAACCCTAAAACATAGGCATATAAACTTAATTTTGGAAATTTGCTCAACTCTCGTCAGCGGTTCAGCTGCTTGGTCGAATTATTTTAATTTTGCTTTTAAATAATCACTGTATCAAAATAACCTTTACCAAAACACATATTTGATGAACCAAAAAATTATAAAGTGTCATTGGTATATTATCTTTGTTATCTTTTGGTAACATTGATAATAATTACCGTAACAAGTTTTAGATTATACGACTCTGCATCCGGGCTTTAGTTGGCAGTACGGGAAAAGCTATGCTAATGCATTTCATACGCAGTTTCCGCACTACTAGCCGCACTGCTGACATCGGTCGCTCTATGAATTCACTGAATGTGTAGATGATGACGTAACATTTTGTAAATGGTATCACATTAAAGCTAATAAAACTTTCTTTCCTCGTGTGACAAAAAGAAATGTATATATATACAATTGTTATATATTTTGTATAGGCTTTTATAATTTCAAACGTAATATTTAACAGTTTTATCTTTTACTTTCTCACTATACTATAGTATAGAGAAAGTATAGTGATCACAAAAAAAATCGATGTTGAGATTTTTGTAGAAATATCCGTTTTGGGACCCCTGAGTCCAAAAAAGTGTTTTTTTTTACAAAATGTCTGTCTGTATGTATGTATGTATACAAAGCAAGAGCGAAAACTGTTCGATCGATTTCAAACAAATTTGCACCAGACATGTCAAGTAGGCCGATATAGATGCATGAAAATCGGCTTTGAAAATTTTTGAAAAACAATTAATTTTTTGGCAAAAAAAACCCCAAAAAGTCAGTTATTATTTTTTTATAAAAAACGGATTTAACGATTTTGATAAAATTTGGCTTATTTGTAGCCTTTAATGTACCCTACCATATGCAAAAAAACAGTATCTTTCTAAACATTCTCGTTTAGCTAATAATAATAACTGATTTTGGGGGGTTTTTGGCCATAAAGGAGGTTGTTTTTCAAAATTTTTCAAAACATTTTTTCGTGCATCGATACAGGCCTAATTGACGTGTTTGGTGCAAATTCGTTCGAAATCGATGGAATAGTTTTCTCTATAGATAATAATAATAATATTTATTAGTTAATCTCCTACTTTAATAAATCACCTCTGCTACCCCACCTACAATTATGAAGCCACAGTGAGTCTATTTAATAATTTAAATATGTTTGTGAGAAAGTATGTGCCAGTTCCTGGTACCGTTTATTTTATACTAATGTACCAATATTATGTAATGTGTTTTCACAAAGACTGTTAATATAGTAAATCCTTGTGCTCGTGTTGTTAGGTGAATGATAACTCAACATCCAAATGATAGTACCTAATATTTCATTACACAATGTACATACAAATATTTAGTTGAATAAATAAAAAATTCTCTGATTTTTTAAAACTATATTAAAAGTAAAAGTATTAAAAAGTATATTAAAAGAAGCTTGTAGTATATTAAAATGTTTGTCGACATGTAATAGCCCCGCAGCCGCCCATATAGCCTGCACTGCTAACTAAAGCCTAGATAACCTGTAGTATAGGCAAACATTTAAAAAACTCGGCAAATAGGGGAAAGTTTAGTTGTAGTTTGATGTTTAGTTGCTGTAAACGAATCTGAAGTTTGCTAATTCCGATTTTGCCGAGACACATTTCTTCTACCACCACTCATTTAGCCGCTAGAGCACGATGAAAAAGGACAAAATACAAAAGTTGGAAAACAGGATTTACTGCACTTACTCACGACAAATTACGATGCGGAAACTATCCATGTTGAATATGCATGAAATTAAAAATGATGATAAGCACATAAAAATACATAAATTACATTAACAAAAGAAGGTATATTATCAAGATGGACAATGGTAATACCTTCTGAACAAATTGAAACAGCGGAGTTTTGTTTCTGTCCTCACATCAATGTCTAAGCCTGAGAGATGCTCAAGGGTATGGGGCCAAGATGTATGAAAGGTTACAGAAGCAATTCCCATTCTCAAGAGACCCTGCTTCATTATCAGTTAGCACTGGTATCGCTGCTGATGAAATAATTAACTGTCATAACGCTTGAGATGTGAGCATCCAGATGATTTTGGAAAAGTAAAATTCAAGTGGAGTAACATAATACAAACTCTTGCAGTGATGAACAGTGCAATATGGATAGACAACGAGTTAATTCTTATTAATCCCACAACTTTGTACCAACGTATTTACTTATTTATAAAAAAAACAAAAAATTGACTTAAAAACCAAGATGGCTGTGCGAGATCCCCACCACTGATTACTTTTAATATGTTCGACAGGAGCAAAACTTGTAAACCAATTCCCAAAAACTACAAACCCTGGACTAAAATGTTTTTTTTTCAAACCCTGAACTATTTTTGTTATTGTCTAGTAAAACTATTGACCGACGTAGTTGTATCTTTATCATATCATAGACGTTTTTACTCACTGATCTTGAAATGAGGATGTATTATTATTAATCTAAACCATTTCCGAGACATCGGTAAAAACAAGTTATATATATATAATTGTTTCGGACTTAACAGAATTTACGTGGAACCTTTTAGTCGCGAATCATGTTATCTAGCGCACTGTTATAATGTTTTCTTTACTACATATAGCGATTCTTCAAGTTTAGAGAATGTCCTGCAGCGGTCGGACTTTGCAATTAAAATAATGAATCAACAATACAGTAATTGGAGGCCAGGACTGTGGTGCATGAAGATCGCGGTTTTGACGTTAATGATCTGACATTAATAGATTTGAGGTTAAGTGGAATGACATTCAACTGACATTTCATGACATTGGCCGAGTTTAATGAATTTATAACAATACAAAGTAATACAATCGGTGCGCCATATTGGAAACATTGCTTGTAAGAATAACATTAATTTATAATGGTTGCACAGTTGTAGATCAGCCTTCGTCCTACAAACGTATCGTTTATAGAGAACTACTGCAAACATCACTATCCCATTGATTAATTTCATCGTTTTTACATTACTTTTTTGTTTAAGTAGCAGCCGAAAGCAAGGGACACTGAGCTGGAAGTATGCCACATGGTTAAGGCTAGGCATATTAGCAAAAATATGGGGCCTCAGAAACAAGTTTTGCTATAGTTTTTATTTTCTCATCCTTTAAGTTTTTTGGCTCGCTGAACACGAATTTGAAGTTTGCTGGCAAAAATTTTGCCCGAAACTTTGTTTTTTGGGCACTTTTTTATCAAATTTTGGCACTTTTTTCAGTTTTCGGCCTATATCTCAAAAAGGAAGCGTTTTTTCGACAAACCCATTCCATACAAAATTAAAGTAGACAAAATTACCTACATTTCTTATACAAAACGGTTTTTTGTAAGATTAACCGTTTCGCCGCTAGAGCGCAATCGGCCGCTTCTTAGTGTTCAGTGCCAAGTTCACATGTGAACGTGTTAAGCCCATACCCCGGTCTAGCCCATCCCCCCTAGAAAATATCATATGGGCGCCCATGATTTTATAAATCCATCTTTTGTAATTGAGTGCTGAAAAAACCTGAATATTCTTTATAAAATTGCGGATCCGGCTTGTGATTCACTTTTGTATTGTATAAGGAAAAACGTTCAAACTTGGTACTTAAAAAATGCCAATTTCGTGACAAATGGACGGGATTTAAAAAAAATGTGAATCTCAAAACGGATGCGTATTGTGACTGTGTTAAAATGAGACCTTGCAAACAATTTGATGATACAAAATAAGTGGTTTTAAATTTAACATTGTTCTTATTATAATCGAAGATGGCCGCCACTTGAAGACCCTTAACTAAAGTGGGCCACGAGAACTTATATTCTTAGTCCGTCCCCGTTTACTCAACATTCTTATGTGACAAAAAACCTACATGTATGTTTTATATAAATGATAAAACTCAAATATACACAATCGAACACACCGTCTTACACACACAAGGTAACTTTAAAAGCACAACATTTGAAATGTTAGAAGCGGAATATTAAATCCAAATTTGGCAAACACATTTAAGACGTATTGTTTTACAAGTATGCAAAACAATGTTTTATTTAGTATATTTTTTTTAAATTGCAACGCTTTAAAACAATAAACGTCTAATAACGCGAAAACAAAACTAATTGCTTTACTGCAATTCGAAAAAGAACCAAGTATTCGACAATAAACATTATTTCTTGTTAGTTGTTTACGTCACCAAGATTATACTAAAACTGAAATTTATTAGAATTTGAATGGCAAAAAAAACAGAATTTGAACAAGTTAATATCAATTAAATTAATTACTCCGATCTCTCCATAAATACAAATGATGTGACTTTTAAGAGAAAGAAAATTACAACTGATATTTATGTTTCCAGTATTTTTGTTGATAACTCCAGTTGTTATTTAATCTACAGAAAAACTGTCCAGTTTTGTTAGCGTTCAAAGTTTTCGAGATTAAAATATTTTAAATGAAGCTATTTTAAAAATATTCAAAATAAAGTCGTCGTTTGTCGTTCAAGTAAAAACATATGTTATCTAGTTTACATTTTCTGGAAAGTTAGTTGTTTTCGAGATATTGTGAAACGTTTAAAATGGCCTCCATTACGTAAGTTTCCAAAAATGGTAGATTCGTCCAAAAACGCACTTTTTATTAGATCCTATGAAATATAATGCTATTATGAGTGTCTCACCCAAGTCTCTCTTTGGTCCCATAAACACCCATGCATCAGACACTCCCATCATTCCGTGCTGCATCAGTACCGGAGGTTTATTGTTACCCTCTCGCGGATACAGTCTGTGTATTTCAAGGATGTATCCATCTTCTGTTACTATCTCGTGTCTTTCTCCGTGTGTACCGAATTCAGTCAGAAGTTCCATCTACAACAAATATCAAACATTAAAACATTAAAAACGTTGGAGTTTAGAATTTCTACAAAATTACCTGCTCCTTCAATCTTTGTCTTTCTATGGTCATATTATTTCTCCCACGCACTTCTACCTGAGGTTTATTTTGTTAGCCAAGCAACATCTGCGTTTAGCTGACTCGTAAATAATGGCTAAACCGCAATAGGTAAGACTAAATATTAAATTGTACAATTATTTAAATAACGTGCTTACATGTTTTATATTATTTGAAATCACCTGATTGTTTGATTCTTAATGCATATAGCATATTTTACATGTATCCGTCTATAAAAATTGTGGCGCGCTCAAGAAATGAGTTTTGAACTGGTTCCAATTCGATTTATCGAATGGGCAATGATACACACATCGATCTATTTGCAGGAGAAACTCGGAATGATAATCTAGTTGGCGATGTAATGGAGACAGGTTGTTCTATTAAGTGTAACATTAAAGTCCAATGTGAAGATAGTTAGTATAATGTCCGGCTAATTGTGTCCACGCAAGGTCCCCGTAAATCAACAGCGTATTGGTGAGTCATGTCAAGCCCATAAAATAATAATTATGGCTAAATTAGGACGACCGAACACAGCGTAGCCTGTTTTATTTCTTATATAGTCCAGTTTAATAATTCTAGTGAAATAGTTATTAAATAACAGTTGCTAAAGATGGTAGACTGTGTGTGGTTATCAGATGTATTAAATTGTCCTGTTGTAAAGTTCCTAGGCCCAATATTATACAATGACAGGTAAACTACACATGGTAACCTTTAATTATGTGATCAATTATACGAGGTCATATGTAACCCTTATCGCTTATGTAGCTAACGCTGCTTCATCTGCAAGAAAAATATTTAGTGTTTGTTGATTGTCACACATCTTGTAGTAAATATACGAATACTCGAAACATATTACACAATATAAAAAATACTACATGTCTAACGCACAGTAATCTAAGTTGTAATTATTAAACTTTGTGACTAAAGTGGTTCACTTTTTATTATATAAAAACCTAATGGTGTCTGTCTGTGTGTGTGTTACTCAATCAAGTAAAAACTACTGGATGGATTTGAATGAAATTTGGCACATAGCTCATGAGCTGGAATGAGATATAGGCTAGGATTTATTTAGATTTAAGGGTTAAAACAATAAATATTTATTATTATACTTCCATTAAGACTAGAGAGCTCCAACTTTGTACTTTTATTTCTATCAAGATATATATAAAAGTAAACTATATTTGTATTTTTTAGTGTACTGCTAAGGGGTGAAAATGTAACAAACCATAAAACAATACAAATTAATTATTATACTTCCCATTAAGCTAGAGAGCTGGAAATTGGTTCATTTATTTCTTACAATACATATATACTAGTTATTTTATATTTGAATTTTATAGCGTACTGCTAAAGGGAGAAAATGTAATAACAACCCCTAAAACAATTAAGATTTATCACTAAGCGGCGAATCTTTGTACCGTGTGCGAAGCCACGGGTACCTGCTGGTGTACAATTAAATAGGCTATATTTTCTTAAAGGTATTTCTCCGTGTTTTAGTTTGTAATGAACTAAATTGAAGAAAACAATGTACAATATGATTCACACATTAAATGTTTGTAGTAGTTAGTAGGGGCCAGTACACCTTATCGCAATCGTTTTGCAGATTAAAACTAAATAATTTTTACTGTAACCTCAAATAAATTCCTATTTGCATAATTTCTCAAGTA
>JAGFPH010004939.1:75499-94812 GCA_018207615.1 Philaenus spumarius | reverse complement strand
TTAGGGGGGGGGGACATTTAAAACTCACCCTGTATATTCAAAATAAATTAGGCTTCATTTTATATATTATTGAAAATATTTTTGGTTTGTTTTTATGAACTTACTAACGTGCGGAAAAATAAATAGCGTACTCGTTTTTAGAAGACAAAATATTTATATAAATCATCCTCAAAATTACACTCAAATTTTTTTAGTAGGAAGTGTCCTTATGATCCTTTATGATAAAATACAGTTTGGAAATCTAGTTGGATTCGTAAAGGTAATGTTTGTAAAATTTGCTATGAATTCTCTAAAAAACGTATAATTGTTTAAAATTATTTTTTCAACTGTTTCGTCTACGTTTTGTATATTTTGAATTTATAGTAAAAATCTGGTATTTATGCAAAGGCCCAACTTTGACATTTCCATGTTCTCTGTACTTTTCTGAACAAAAAAGTGTATATTAATATATAATATACTAATGGAAACCCCTACGCCAACCTCGTTCTAACCTTCTATACACATAATCATGTTATGTTTTCTTTATAATAAAAGTGTAGGATTAATAATAACCACAAAGCCAAGATGGTAAATAATGTTAAATGTTCAAATCAAATGATTTCGTGTATTTTATAACAGCAGTTATAATAAATGTTAAAAGAACCAGCAAGGCTCGGGTCTACACTTTAATAAAAACCTAACCTAAAAGTTAGAAATACAAAAATAATTGATTCAAAGTTTGAAATCAGCTGTTAATGGAAATATTCGAGCAAACGGCTGATTTATCCGTTATTTTGTTCAATTGGTTGCTATGGTAATGAATGTAAATACATGTGTTTGTTCATCAGTCTAGGCCTAAACTAAGATTTTTTCCGACTAAATTTACAAATATTGAAATTAATGTTTTTATCAAAATGAATTATAGCCTAAGTTGCTCAGGAATAGTGTAGCTTTTTATTAGTAAAACTATTTTTTCAATCGGTTCAGTAGTTCCAGAGATTATACCCTACGTACAAACAAACTAACAAATTTTACCTCTTTATAATATTAGTATAGATATACTTTACTCAAATGGGTTACTTTCTACAGGTGCGTAAGTAGTAAAAAAGTGCCTGCCAGTAGGCCTACAGAAAAATGTAATTGCCAGATAAAGGGTTAAAGCTTCATCAAAATCGCAAAGAAGTTTTTGAGTAAAATAATACTAACTAATACATTCACACCACAGTATAGTATAATAGATTTCATAAAATGAACACCGAGAGATCTAAAAAAGTACTTAAGTTAAACAGTACACTCTAAATATTTCTAATTTCAACATGTAGACACATTACTAATACTAACCTCACTCACACGTACTCCTTGACTCTGGCACTATCTAGATCTGTCAGTACCATGCTTGTTTCCAGAACCAGTATTATTGGATTCAGGGTCATGGGTATATCGTTGGAGGGGGTTCTCTTTCTCCTACAACTCGCGGTCGGGGAAAACCTGAAGAATTGTCACCACTAAAGGAAACCCACAAGGGGAATAACTTCCTTATTGAATAGACATTCTTATCTGCTGAACAGTCGGTAATCCTTTTAGTTGAACGGACGGACTTCCCCACTTTGAGTTTAGAATTAGTTTAGCGCAGTCCTCAAAGTGACCGGTACATTGAACTTTGCAAATCGAAAGCAATATTTAAATAAACTGTACCAGAAACCGGCACATACTTTCTCGCAAGCGTATTTAAATTATTAACACCTTCACTGCTAAGGACGCACATGTGAACTTGACACTGAACACTATGAGAGGTGGTCGACGCACAGTGCATTGAACGCCAACCCCCGTATTGGGCGAATTTTCAATACACAGAGCATTGCGTGCTTCGCACGCCAATTTTGAGCCTACGTAGGAGAGTAACTAATAAATATTTTTATTACTAGCTAAACGATAATTTTTTGAAAGATGCTGTTTTTTTGCATACGGTAGGGTACGTTAAGGGCTACAAATGAGCCAAATTTTTATGAAAATCGTTAGAGCCGTTTTTTTTAATAAAAAACATAACTGATTTTTTGGAGGGTTTTTGGCCAAAAAGGAGGTTGTTTTTCAAACATGTCACCAAACATGTCAATTAGACCTGTACATGCATGAAAAAAGATTTTGAAAAATGTTTTATCATCAAAAACCCAAACACATCAGTTATTGTTATTATTATTAGCTAAACGAGAATTTTTAGAAAGATGCGCTTTTTTTGCATGGTAGGGTACATTAAGGGCTAGAAATAAGCCAAATTTTATCAAAATCGTTAAAGATGTTTTTTATAAAAAAAATAACAGATTTTTTGGGGGTTTTGTGGCCAAAAAGGAGGTTGTTTATCCAATTTTTTCAAAACCATTTTTCGTGCACCTATACAGGCCTAATTGACATGTTTTGTGCAAATTTGTTCGAAATCGATCGAATAGTTTTCTCTCTAGCTGTGTATACATACAGTGAGACATTTTGTAAAAAAACACTTTTTTTACTCAGGGGGTGTTAAAACGGTTATGTCCACAAAAATCTCAACATCGATTTTTTTGCGATTACTATACTTTCTTTATACTATAGTATAGTGAGAAAGTAAAACGGATGGTGTAAACCTACACGTACTCGTCATTAAACAATAATAAAAATGCTTTATTAGATTATGTTTTGAGTTTTTATCTGATAACTCGGTTAACTTATTAGCTACAGGAAAAAGAAAACCCCTTTTTGTTTGTTAATAAAAAAATGACTGTTTTGTTTCCTAAAATTTTATTGTAAAGTTATTGGTTTTAGAGATATTTTATATTAAAAATGTTAAATGACCGCCATTTTTAAAGTATACAGAAGAACGTCCTGTTTTTTTGACCGAGCGAAGCGAGGTCTCCGTTTTAGCTCGACCGTTCGGCATTTCGTCTGTGTGTCAGTCTGTCTCACGATTACGGCCAAACGCCTTGACCGATTGTCATGATTTTTTGCATGCATTTTCCTTATTCCTAGACCGAGCGATGTGTGTATACGGTTTTTTCCATTTTTCGTTTTTAACCCTTTAACAAAATAAAAATGGCGGCCGCACAGTTTCTCTCAGTGTAAGCTTTTTTCCAGTCAGTTTGTGGCTTAACAGTAAATCGAATTTAAAAACTAATAACATTTTGCGAGTAGAAAATTTGATTTTCAACAAAATTGTATTCTTGATTTTTCCCGTATCTCTAACGGTAAGCTCACAAAATGGCCGCAAACTTCAAATTTGTTAAAAATCGTCCGAGTTTTTGTATTTTAACCATGTTTTTATACCTTTAATCTTTAGATATCTTCATAAAACCTTATAATTTTATGGAGAGGGAAAGAGAGAGCGCTACCTGCTATCTTGCTCTTTTCTGCGGTCTTTTCTGTCTTGCGGCCGCTGTGACTGTGAGTGAGTTGTGGAGGGGGAGCCGAGATAAGGAGCCCAATTGGCGTCGCGTCGCATTTACCGAGTTGTAGTCCTTTACCAACTACCATTTGTTATTTCTACGAGTGAGGTCTACTCTGTTCACAGAACTACTAGTTTACAATGGTTAAAGGCTACGTAACAAATATGTAACCAAAGTTGAGGTCAATATCTTTTCTATTTCTTAGTTCAAAAACAAAATGGCGGATAATTTGGAACTAAGCATTTCAGGACCTATTGAAACTTAATTTTCTTATTTTCACCTATAAAATAGTCTGGTGAAATGTGGAACACTATTTTCTAGTATTAACGTTGACTTAATCCACGCCCCCATAGTTTAAACAGCGTAGGGCTAGTTTTGTATAAATAGGGTTCATTCACAGTTAGGTTAGCTATAGTTTGGTTATTACAGCTCGTGTATCACTGAAGATGGCGTCTTTGTCGTTGAAACGCGTTTGAGTTAGTGAACGTATTAGTTGTGAGATTTTGTGTTCAAGTTGTGCTTCATCATAGGTCAACAGTTGTGGGTTGAGCGAGTTTTGGGATTGACGTGCCAAGAGCGCAATTGCCTTCCTTTGTGCTAAATATCTTTCTTGAACTGAGAGATTCAGGCCTACCTCAATGACTACATATCAATAAGTCAAAAAGTCTAAATGGGTAGGATTCAGACCAGGAAAGTAGGTAGTGAGTTTGCGCCATCAGTCGCTAGGAGCTCTGAGAGCGCGTTTTGCCGGCCGAGTGTGTTACAAGGATGGAAAGAGGAGGATAAACGGAGAGGTCCGACTGTCATGTGACCGTGACCATCGAATTCTACAACTCGATTCCACGTTCACATTGCAGTACAGGTCTTACGGGAGGTCCTACTACCATTACAGGGAACATCACGTTTATTGTCATGCGGGTTGCGTCAACTGAGCGAGCGTAGCATGGGAGTTGATGTTTTTTAGTTGGCTACTATCGATTTGACTGTCGTATGGATAACATGGCTTATGGGCGCTCTGTACTGCACGGTGAACGTGGAATAGGGTGTAGCTGCCGATTTCGCAAACACACTTTTATACCTGCTTCCCTGGTCTGAATTTTTGACATTATCACTTTTCGTCTGAATAGTCATTGCCTTCATTCAGATCCTGTTATCAGAGATGCGTAGTTTTCGCTGCAGCAGTCGTTAAACACTATTAGAGATAAGAAGCATTTCCTTGGGCAAGGTCAATGTTAGCATGTCAACATTTAACCTGTACATACACAAAGTGGAATCTAATCTACTTTAAATATTAAAGCTCCAATATTTAACTTCAAACAATAGCTCACTCATTCTCTACACTCATAATAAGAAACAATAGTTGTATTTGACCTTAACCTCGAACTAGAACAATTTAAAAAATAAACGGTACCACAAACTGGTACATATTTTCTCACAAACATGCTTAAATTATTAAGCAGATTCACTGTGACTACATAATTGTATTAAAGTAGGGCAGTAACTAATAAATATTATTATTATTAGGTAGTGTGAAAACTATTCGATCAATTTCGAACAAATTTGCACCAAACATGTCAAATTAGGCCTGTACAGGTGCACGAAAAAAGGTTTTGAAAAAAAAAACCCTTTTTGGCCAAAAACCCCCAAAATTCAGTCATTATAATTATTTTAGCTAAACGAGAATTTGTAGAAAGGTGCGGTATTTGCATGGTAGGGTACATTAAGGGCTACAAATAGGCCAAATTTTATCAAAATCGTCAGAGCCGTTTTTTTTATAAAAAATTCATAACTAATTTTTTGGGGTTTTTTGGCCAAAAATGGGGTTGTTTTTCAAAAAGTTTCAAAACCTTTTTTCGTGCATCTATAAAGGCCTCCTTGACATGTTTGATGTAAATTTGTTCGACATCGATCGAATAGTTTTCTCTCTAGCTGTGTATAGGCCCCTACATACAGACAGACATTTTGTAAAAACCACTTTTTTTCACTCAGGGGATCCCAAAGCGGATATTTCCACAAAAATCTCAGCATCGATTTTTGCGATCACTATAATTTTTCTATACTACAGTATTAGCCCAGTCGATATAGGTTACAACTACCAGTAATTTGCAATACGGCAGATTTTTTTGTTATAAGTTCATTACAGTATGTAGATAACATAAAAAAAGTTTACCAGTCTATCGATTTCCCAAAGTCGAAAAAAAATCGATTATCATTTTTTTTCGATTATCCTTAATATTTCGAGCTGGGATGAAGATAGAGAAAAATAAAAAATACCACCGTGTAGGGGAGGTATTTTTCAACAAAAAGGTCATATGTATTTATTTCGTCCGAGCAATGGTTTGTCTGGAAAAAATCGATAATGCAAGTATGTATTTTGCAGCAGAGGAAATCACTAAAAGGGGAAATCTTATTCATATATGAAGCGTTGGCTCATTCTAAATTGGCCGAATTTTAATATATGGAATTGAAACTTGACGTAGGAGTTAAAATATATATTTTAAACATTTATGCTGAGTCTCAGCTTGTTATCTTGAAAATTACCCGATCTAGAGTCACTTGACTTATCAATGGGTTTCTCGATTTTAGGAGTACCGGACCCACCAATTCATTTTAAACAGCTCCAGTTTAGAAAATTTTCAAAATATCAACCTGAAAGTTTTTTTACAAGTTAAATATATAGATTCAAACAAGATCAAGGAGTATAAACCTTTTTTATTATTTACTTTTCAGAAAGTATATAGTCAGAAAGTAAAAATGAATTAAACAAAAATATTTAGCTGCCGTACCTGGTTTGGCAGTGTTAACAATAAGGATCTCTCCATTAAAATCCAGGAAATAATGACCGTCGGGATACAAATATTAGCTTACTGTACTATTTTGTGCTTGTGAAGAATTAGTACCGGGTTTGACAGTGACAATTGGAGATGTTACGTCAATAACTACTACTTAGGAACTGCTACTCTAGAGTAACAGATTGTATTTTCAACCAAAACGTGATTATGTGGCTCGTGATTGCTGTCTTGTTACTTATTGTCCAAACATTTAGAATCGCCGCAGGCAGTGGGCCCGTTATGTTTCGACTACCTGCTATGGCCTGCTACCAGTGACGTCGCGCGGTTTGTAGGCGCCCAGGGCGAGATTTTAACATGCGCTAAACTCACTATCTGTAAAATAGAGACACCCAGTTGGATTACCTTAGTTAGTTAATGGCGGGAGTTCAAATAGCAAGTAAAACATGTTGCAACTTAATTGGTCGTGCACATTATTTATTGCATACGCTTCGTTCCTATGGGTGTTGAACCCGTCAAACTAATGTGTATACATGTGTGTATAGCAGAATATATAGTCTACTTGTTGCTGGGGGTGAATCGGATTTTACCGTCACACGTTTCACCATGCATTTTGTGAAACGCTGTTAATGTGAAACGCTCTTAATGTGAAACGCTCTTAATGTGAAACGCTCTATTCCATCCGTTTAAAAAAATTTGGTCTTGCCGAGAATCGAACCAGCAGAGTCCATCATCATATGCTAGCGCCTCAGGTGTTTAGGCCACAATCGCATTGCAATCTATTATATTTGACTTGGGTATGTAAGTGTAACAGATTTGCCTACTTCATAGGCTTAATCTGTTAATGTTAATGCAATGTATAGTTTAATTTGTAATACCTCTGAAATGGACACTATGCTTCCTCATTTCGTAACTTGTGTTAGTTGAAAAGATTAAACTTCTCCCGTGTGGCCTTAAGTACACAATTACGTTTTACTTTCTCACTATACTATAGTATAGAGAAAGTATAGTGATCGCAAAAATAATCGATGTTGAGATTTTGTGGAAATATCCGTTTTGGGACTCCCTGAGTCCAAAAAAGTGTTTTTCACAAAAGTTCTGTATGTATACAAAGCTAGAGCGAAAACTATTCGATCGATTTCAAACAAATTTGCACCTGACATGTCAAATAGGCCTGTATATAGCTGCACGAAAAACGGATTTGAACATTTTTGAAAAGCAACTCTCTTTTTGGCAAAAAACCCACCAAAAAATCAGTTATTATTTTTTATAAAAAACGGCTTTAACGATTTTGATAAAATTTGCCTTATTTGTAGCCTTTAATGTACCCTACCGTATGAAAAAAACGCATCTTTCTAAAAATTCTCGTTTAGCTAATAATAATAATAACTGATTTTTATGGGTTTTTGGCCATAAAGGGGGTTGTTTTTCAAAAAATTTCAAACCCTTTTTTTTCGTGCATCTATACAGGCCTAATTGACGTGTTTGGTGCAAATTTGTTCGAAATCGATCGAATAGTTTTCTCGCTAGATAATAATAATAATATTTATTAGTTAATCTTATACTTTAATAAATTACCTCTCCTACCCCACCTACAGTTATAAAGTCACAGTGAATCTGTTTAATAATTTAAATATGTTTGTGAGAAAGTATGTGCCAGTTTCTGGTACCGTTTATTACTTTCTCACTATACTATAATATAGTGATCGCAAAAAAATCGATGTTGAGATTTTTGTGGAAATATCTGTTTTGAGACCCCCTGAGACCAAAAAAATGGTTTTTACAAAATGACTGTCTGTATGTCTGTATGTATGTATGTCTGTATGTATACAAAGCTAGAGTGAAAACTATTCGATCGATTTCAAACAAATTTGCACCAGACATGTCAAGTAGGCCTGTGTAGATGCACGAAAAACGGTTTTGAAAAATTTTGAAAAACAATCCCCATTTGGGCAAAAAAACCCCCAAAAAATCAGTTACTATTTTTTTAAATTAAAAACGGCTCTAACGATTTTGATCAAATTTGGCTTATTTGTAGCTTTTAATATATCCTACCATATGCATAAAACCGCATCTTTCTAAAAATTCTCGTTTAGCTAATAATAATAATAACTGATTTTCAAAACCTTTTTTTGTGCATCTATACAGGCCTAATTGACGTGTTTGGTGCAAATTTGTTTGAAATCGATCGAATAGTTTTCTCGTCTAGCTAATAACAATAATATTTATTAGTTACTCTCCTACTTTAACGTATCCCCCTCCTACTTTAATACAACTATGAAGTCACAGTGAATCTGTTTAATAATTTAAATATGTTTGCGAGAAAGTATGCGCCAGTTTCTGGTAACGTTTATTTTTCGTAAAAAGCGCTTGAGCCGAGGTTGTAGCTTAGGTACAAACAAATTCTACCAATGTATTTCGTACACGGAAGCAGCTATTCAACATCGTCGTGAGTAGACCGATTTCCCAAATAGTTGGTTGAATCATATAAACTTATTTTTTTCAATTCGCTCAAATCACGTCAGCGGTTCCGCGTGATTGAATAACAGTATTTAAAATTTTCAAACGAATTGTAGGAACAAGATTTTTTTTAAAGTAAATGTTTACCTTGATGGCTACCGCACAGCAAAACCAAAATGGCGGATAGGCGGTAAAAGAACAATTTATCGTTTTAGGAAGTTGTTCTTTGTTTTGACTCAAATATGACCACCCCCTGAATTATCAGTACAGAATCGCCCTGTAGAATGGAGAAAGTAAATAGAATCATAGGTCTGGAAATGAATCGCATCTGGCGAAATATTTGTAATTTTTTAATATCCCACGAAGTAAGCACCATTCGTTTTCGAAAACCATGTTTTCTCTAGGTTTGAAGTACATTGACTTTCTTAAATAGGTAACAAAACACGGCAACTTTTGAACCGAACTTGTAGGGAATTTAGTTCTGAAGAAAATGGTGCAAATTAGGCGGGTAAAAAACAAACTCAAACTTAAAAAAAATTGGGTTAGCATTAAATCAATACAGACGGAAAATGGACGGAAAATCATTATATTGTTACATTTTTATTTACAAACTTATTGATCCATTTATTCTATACTATCAAAGTTTACAAAGAAGTGTACACTATACGAAAACTGACCTGTATAAAATAAATTACAAAAAACCTGAAATACTCTAGGTGTAGACAATAACAATTAATTTTATTCATCACTAGTGGACCCAGCAATGCTTCGCTATTGTTTGATTTAATTTAAAGGGTAGTAAAGTTATTCCATTACATTAGATTGACTGAAGTAATCAAATTGCAAAATGGTTTTTGTGACACTTAAGAATATACTACACAAATTTAGATGTATAGTTTGTAAACCTTTATAGGTAATACAGTAAACCTTTTGTTTGCTTTTACCTAATCTAAAAAAAAAACTGACAGTTGTAAAGAATTGTAAATTAGCCCAATTGGTTTCAAATAAACGTGTTTTGGTTCATTGCAGGCCCAACCTAAAATTATGTTCAGTTTTTGATCTAAATCAACTGTTTTATATATATTATGTAACAGTTAATCAATGTTTGAATTTAATTAAAATATAGTAAGCATTTTTAGTTGATTTTTGTTTTCGTTTACTTTCAGTTGGTCAGTCTAACCTAAAAAAAGCTGTTGGTTTTGAAGAATAATAAACTGATTATAAATTCTAAGCAAAGTTGCTATGGTAATGAATGTAAACAAACATGTGTTACTAAGAATTTTATTAGAACAGTTGTTTTCGTCAGCTATGGTCTTGAGTTCATAGAAACAACGATGTTCAGTTTTTCCCGAATGTTGACATTTCCCGGCAAACTTTTAAAATTTTTCTTTCCATAAAAACCTAATTCGGACTATTAGAAACATTAAAAAAAAAAAAAATAGCCAAATTGGTCCAGCCGTTCTCAAGTGATGCGCTTACCAATGAACAGCATTTCATTTTTATTATACAGCCTATGGGAGCCCCCTGCGTGCTTCGCACGCCAACCCCCAATGAAACTTTCTAAAAACGTATGTTATGTTTTATTTATAATGCCTTTTATATATACAACCCAATACAAAACCATTTTTGGGAATGGCAACTTTTAAATTAGTACTATTATTCAACTATAAACTAATTTTGCTTGGTAATCGTTCGAGATAGAAAAAAATTTTAAATACAAAAGTTGTAGATAATTGAATTCCACACTAACGATTTTTCATAAAATTTAAGATCCTATCTTTCGTTTTCCTGCTATAGCAATAAATATAAAGCCACTAGCTGACCCGGCAATGCTTTGCTATTGCATAATTATTTTGGTGAAATAAATGCAACAAATAATCTTGATTTAGTAACTTTGACCCACAAACCCCCCCCTAAGATTTCGATTTTTAAAAATCCTTTCTTAGTGACCACCTACGACCCTTGAGGAAGCTGCATACCAAATTTCGTTCTAATCCGTTCAGTAGTTTTTGAAAAATCTTGATTTAGTAAATTTGACCCCCCAAACACCCCTAAAATTTCGAATTTTTTTAAAACCTTTCTTAGTTAACACCTATGACCCTAGAAGGAGCTACATACCAAATTTCGTTCCAATCCGTTCAGTAGTTTTGGAGAAATCTAGATTTTTAGTTACTTTGATCCCCCAAACCCCCCTAAAATTTGGAATTTTTTCAAACATTTTCTTAGCTAGCACCTATGGCCCTAAAATAAGCTACATACCAAATTTCATTCCAATCTGTTTTGTAATTATGGAGAAATCGTGATTTAGTAATTTTTATCCCCCAAATCCCCCTAAAACTTCGAATTTTTTCAAACCCTTTCTTAGTGAGCACCTAGGGCCCTAGAGGAAGCTACATACCAAATTTCATTTCAATTCGTTCGGTAGTTTTTGAGAAATCGTGATGAGTGAGTCAGTGAGTAAGTGAGTGAGTGAGTAGTATTTCGCTTTTATATATATAGATTACAAAACCATTTTTGGGAATGACAACCCAAAACTACTCCTGAACCCTCAAACTACCCAAATACATAAATACTTAAAAATGCACACTACAAACAAAAAGTAATAAGCAAACAAATAAAATAAAATAATAATTACTTCTATAAAATAATGTACAAAACATGAGAAAACTAAAATATACACATTTATCTCCTAAGTAAAATAAAACCAAAAGTAAATTACGCTACACTACATATAAACACACTTACACGCGGTGCGTTTTTGCGGAGGAGCTCATTTGCAAAAAGTACCAAATTACAAAAAAATTAAAAATGAGCTAACCCATGGAATCCATAGCGAGTAGTGTATATTTTTATAATTTATTTCTTCATATTGAGTCAAAACATACAAGATCCAACGTAATTGATGGGAGAAAATACAAATAGCGAAACATATTTATTAAAAACGATTTGTGAAAATGTTCTTAACTGGATATGGTACTTTTTGTAAATAAGCTCCTACGAACATCCCACAAAACACCCTGAACCTCCCGAGCGTCCGAAACTACTCAAAACTATCCCAGGACCGACAACCCAAAGCCTTCTTGAACTGAACACGGTCATTGATGCATTTCAAACTCTCCGGCAATGAATTCCACAGCCTACATGCTGTCACAGTGAAAGATTTATTAAATATCTCGGTTCCGTGCCTGGGTATAAGTAATAATGAAGCTCCTCGTCGTGTGTCGGTAGAATTTAAATTTGAGCTAAAGACAAACCTTTCTGCCAGATAGCGAGGCAATCCAGTGAACAGAACAACGTGCTACAACCACAAAATATTATAATTTCGAAAAAAAAGTTTTAGAACTGAAATTTGTTTATAATATTTTGCTATATGTTCACGTTTTAAGTAAAAAATGAACCGTAAACAATACTATTGAGCAGGCTGAAGTTTGTTAGTTAATTCCACAGTCATGTCATTAATAAAAGTATCACAATAGTTAAATATTTTTGTTTTCACCAGCTGTACACTAACGTTAAACGGCAAGCAATCTTTTACCTTCTTCAGCGTGTGCATGCCGGCAAACGCTTTATTGCACGTGTCAATAACATGGTCTGTCCAGCTTAGAGTATTGTTTATAGTGAGACCAAGATTTTTTACTTTAGAACAATAAGGCAAATCATTGCCTTTTATAATAAGTTTCGGCCCACTACTTAAATCTATTTTATTTGCCAGTCTTTCAGAACAGATACGTATAGATTTAGTGTTACTGTGATTCAACGTTAAACCATGTAAGGGTACTTTTGGGGGTTTTTGGTTTTAGGTTACATTTCTATTGATATATATTTCTGGAGAACTACCGGGCCGATTTTCTTACGGTTTGTTTTAAATGAAAGAAAATGTTGGAGTTATTATTACAAAAATGATGTTATTATTGATACCGATTTCTGGAGGTTAATTTTACCCTAGGACTTTACAGCCGACCTCGGGAGGGTATTTTCGCTAGTTTTATGAATGATTAGCTGACCCGTACGGCGTTGCCCATGGTGGTTGGTATTTTCAGTCTTTTTAACGTAATTGTATTCTTTTTAAGTGTTCAGTCAGTGAGTGGTATTTGGCTTTTATATATATAGATCTTAAATAATAAAAGCACTATTGTCATAATAATAAAAGATCTGAAATTATGATTTTAGTAAATTTAAACTCCCAAACCCCTCCTAAAATTTCGAAATTCTTCATACCCTTTCTTAGCGAGCACCTATGGATCTAGAGCTATATACCAAATTTCATTCCAAATCGTTCGGTAGTTTTGAAGAAATCGTGATTTAATAACTTTGATCCCCCCAAACCCCCCCTAAAATTTCGAATTTTTTCAAACCCTTTCTTAGTGAGCACCTATGGCCCTAGAGGAAGCTACATACCAAATTTCATTTCAATCCGTTCAGTAGTTTTTGATAAATCGTGATGAGTGAGTCAGTGAGTGAGTGAGTAAGTGAGTGAGTGAGTGGTATTTCGCTTATATATATATAGATTTACATTGCATTTTTAATTAATCAGGTTCTATTCTATTTGTTCGTCTTGTTAGTGTGAATAAATTAAAATCCTTATCAAAGATTTCTGTAAAAGGTTTTGCGCATTCGTGTTTATTATTCATGCTGTTCAGATGTATCGATGTACATTATCATTTCTATAATAACAGCACAAAAATTAACCTAAGCGTTGTAAACATAACCTTAAAACTATATCCTAGGTTTGGTTTTTTGTTGAATTGTTCATGTTGTTCAGATGTATCAATGTACAATATTATTTCTATAATAACAGCACAAAAATTAACCTAAAAACATAACCATAAATGATTCACATACTTGTTAAAGTATTACAGCTGATGGAAGAAATCAGCTGTTATACGTTGACGAATAGGCTATATCAAACACTATGATCATGAGTTATAATCTTTTGTTACGTATGTACTCGCTTTTATGTGAGCCGGTATCGTTCGATAGGAAATCAAACAAGCAGCAAAAATTTACTCTTTACATTTTTTATGAAAACATACGCCTTTGTATTTGTTGCCAAATTAGGTCTTTCCACAGTACAGTGCAAAATTTCAACTCAATCAGATAAGCCGTTCTAGAGATATTTAGTAAAACGAGAAAAGTCCCCTGTCTGCGCATTATAGAACAGCGTTTCGACGGATCGGCGTTTCTCTAATGTAGGGATAGGTTGCATCCAGAACAAAGCGAGTGGTGGCTCTATTTGAACATGAAACACATAGTGCAGTACAAATTTGTTAAACAAACATTACAAATTTTTAAAGTTATATTAAAAAAATAATTTGACCACGCAGCTGAACCGCTGACGTGAGTTGAGCAAATTTCCAAATCAAGTTTTGGCCTACATGTTTTAGGCTTTGAACCAACTGTTTGGGAAATTGACCTACTCATGAAGGCGATGAATAGCTGCCTGTGTGTATGAAATATATTAGTATAATTTGCGAGTTTGCCCTTCGTCCTTGCGGCCTCGGTTTATGGACTGCTTCGCTTTGCTCGCAGAGTACAAACTCGACCGTTGGGCCTCGGATCATAAGATGCCCTCGTGGTAATTTGAACCGGGTACTTTTACGGCATCATATGTTTTGATCGATTTTGGGGCAACCAAGCGGGCTATAAGGTCCTGTAAAAAAAACCATGTGCAGAATTAATTATATCCTACATTTATTTTTTTAGATAAAGTTCTAAAAAAGTTTAATTCTCGTCCTAATAATCTCAAAACATATTACTTCCTGTCAAAAAACGTACTTCCGATTGTTGGAGGATTTGTTGCTAACAAACTCATCCGATCGACGGACGTGACAACCAACGGGTGTACCAAATTTGGATCGAATTTGACTTAAAAATGCGGCCGCTAGAGTGCGAACACATATATACAATTTAATGGCACCCTAAATGTGTTCTGGGGACCGTGATCGGTGCTCATTTTCTACTCCCGGCCTTAGGAAATTCGCTAATAACCAATGAAAAACATTTTAAATTTTGATCTTTACCGCCCGCTAGAAAGTCAAGAATATCCCAAATACTTTGTTGTTAAATTTCCAAGATGAAAACTGTGGATAGGTTAAAAGAATATTTTATGACGGCTACTATTCTGTATTAAAGTCATCAGAAGACTACACAATCTTCTCATCCGTAGAACACAGATGATTGATTTCACTAGGGTCCGTCTTATTGCAAAGAGATGCACTAGCCACTGTATCCAACAACGACAAATTATCGTCATCCATATCCACTGCAAATATCACAAGTCCACCTAAATTCTTCTTGACGGCATAGTCTACCTTCAACTGCAATGATTCTTTACTCTCGTAGCCCAAGAATGAACCTTGTTGGGATACGTTAGATAAATGTTCCGATTGTATTTTGTAATAAGGAACATAACCTCCTTTGAACATCCCGTTTACCTTTGTAGCAGTTCGCCACATTCCATCATTTCCATCGACCGGAGCACCAACATGTTCCCAGTACCTAGCGTAAAACGGAACTCCCATGTTGATTTTGTGCGGGAGTTTGCTTCTGCATGTGTAATATTTAACCGTCCAATCTGTGTTTCTGGTTTCTGAAAAGTTAAGTGGACGCCCCGTATATGCGCCCCACTTACTCGCCCATGCGCCGAAGTAGTCGTACGTCATCACGTTAACAAAATCAGCGTACCGTAACAGTCCTGACAAATCGAACCCTCGAACTACCGTCCACTTTTCCGTAGCACCGGCAAATGACAGTAGAAATCTACCCCGCCCGTCTAATTCTGCCAAACTGTCCAAAGCGGTTCTTATCTCTTTAATTAAAAGAACGTAGTTCCGCCTATCCTGAGGTGTTCCTTCGCTAGCACCGCCAGTTACGGGGTATTGCCAGTTTATGTCGACTCCGTCGAAACCGTACCTTTGAATCAGTTTAACAATGGCGGCGATGAAGGTGATCCTTTTTTCCGGTGAGGCAGCGACTGCACTGAAGTACTGCGAGTTTTCCCAACCACCTACGGCGAACATTACTTTAACATGAGGATAAGAAGACGCTGTCTGCATTAAATTTTCCAGTCTTTTTCTAGCTTTTAACAGTTTATTTGTATCTGTTGTATTTTGAATGTAATCAATAGACCCATCAGCACGCACCTCAAGGAACGCGTAAATCACATGTGTTAACCTTTTCAGTTCACCTCCACTTATTTCTTTATCTCCCGTTGAAGTATAATAAGCAATAATTCGTTTATTGCAGCTTTGAACATTAACTAAAACACTCTCTTCTAATGATGAAACGTCATCGTTGATTTCATCGCTATCGTTTAAATAGTTTTCACTTTCACTTTTGTTAGTATATTCTTGTTCGTCAACAGTTCTTTTTCTTCTATCGTTTTCCACAACCGTAGGTAAAAAGCCCCGCCAAAACTGTGCTTCTTTTTGGGATAAAGTGTACTTATTCACGCATAAGATCGGATTAATTACCATCCAAACCACGTCCAGACCGATCCTGATCGGACGTCCTCGATTTATAACGGCAGCCGAGTTCATCCACGCAGACTTAACGTGCATGTTGTCCGAGTCAATGAGTCCTTGAATTTCCTTCTGTGAAACTGGCGTGTACACTTGTTTTGCTCTTGCGTTTTTTTCTTGAGCTGTACTGACTTTCGTATTTTCCGTTATAAACCCTACGACTTGATGATTATCTTCGGCGTCTCTGTAACAAATCATTTTATAAAAACACGCGGGGATGTCTACCCTATTCTTCAGTTTACCTAAAGACCTACTACACAGTCCTGTCACGACCAGGCTTCGATGATCTTTGGTGAATTTCTCCACTTGTTTTTCCAAAATAGCCCAAGGGTGTCGATTCGTAAAAGGATCTTGCGGAGCCACGTTGATGTACAAATTGGAACTTATTACCGCCTTTTCCGACCACCTTTCCACATTGGCCGGTGTCAAATGGCCTCTATCCCAACCACTGAAAGCGTAGTCACTATCGTCAGCTTGGTGGTTGTGCAATTCCGTACATGGGAATTGTTTGAAGGTAGATTTCCTTCCAAATTGTTTCAAAGCTGTGTAGTCGCGACTGAAAAACTGATTGCTCTGGTGAAGCGCTAAAGACCAGGCGGGAATTTTACGTTTTTTATCAAACAGCACTATGTACGCTGTGACGAAATTTCCGAACTCTAAATTGCCGAATGCCTTGACGTGAGGACTTCTCAACGGTATCATTGGGTAGTTGCCGTCACCGCAGGTTATCCTCTTGCATTCCGGTTCTGCGGACCAATGAGGTTTTTGGTTACCCACCCGGACACACTTGACGCTTTCGTCCGGTTCATCGTAACCAGGATTGCATACAAACTCACACTCTGCGTTTGGTCTTCTGTTTTTGCATTTAGTCATAGACATTGCCTCTGGAATTATACCTACTCGAGGACAAATTTCGTTTCCTTCCTCTTCTTCACAATCTTCTGGATTTGCTCTCCCCCGTTTATTAGTCGCTCTTTTTGTTCTTTGTTTGCAGTGGTTTCGTTCTGAATCTTTATCTTTATCATTATTTTTATCATCGTTATTTCTATCTTTATTGTTGCGTTCATAGTCATTGTTGTCTACATCTTTATTGTTGTCATTCTCATTGTTGCCGTCTCTGTCGTTCTTTTTACTATCAATTTTCTTATTTCGGTCGGTCAAAGCGTCTATATTTTTCTTCGCTGTCTTTTTGACGCGTGATACTTGTTTTTTCAAAGTCTTTCCGACTACTTTCAATCCTCGACCGACGCCTTTCCCTACGACAGGTATGGCGGACGCAGCCATATCCAACACTGACGATTGCAGAAGCTCTATACCCTTTTCCTCGGCCTTTTCCCAGTCGCCAGTAAAAACAGCTTCGTTAAGTTCCACGACGCCTTTAACGTCCTTCACTATGGGGATCGTTAAAAAGGCCTCTTCGGCTCTGTCCAGATCCCCATTAACGGTGTGCTCAATCGAACCAGCAAGGCCGGTAGCAGTGTCTACCACATTGTCTACGGTATCTTGTACCGTTTCTTGAACTGTTTCTTTTATCGTGCCGAACATGGCCACCGCTTCATCGTGTTGAAATACTATACCGTAACGTTTTATTCTTAAACCTACGACGTCTTGACTATCGATTGTTTCTAAAGTCGTCAAAGACGTTTGTGATTGCTGACGTACTGTTTCAGGCTGAAAGCAGTTGTAGATATCACTAGCTTGAAAAGCATTTAGACTGTTCAACGATTCCAAAGTAAAATTACCACTGCTTAATTTAGTAAACAACTGTCCTTCTTCAATCCGTTGGAGGTTTGTACCGTCGTCGACGCTACCAGCGATGACTCGGAAGAAATAACAGACGCTATTGTTTACATTCCGTTCTTTAGAAAAATGACTACACCAACTTTTAAACTCTTGATTACACTTACGTGAGCAGATTTCGTCGCAATTTCCACCGCACTGGTACACGCGTTCAGCAAAGCCCTTCGGTATAACAATGCCCGGTGTCCTGGCGAAGTTTAGTAAATCAGTCAATAGGCCGGGTTTCTTAAACACTGTCGCAAAGTTTCCACGCTTGAATACATATTTGACTTCTTCCGAAGATATTTTACATTTATTGTTCGAGTAAGACATTCTTGTGTAGTTATCGTTAGATCCGTACAGATCGAGGCACTGTCTCAACGTACCGGTAATTTCTTGTAAACCAGAGTCACTTGCAAATCTTTCTATGTCGTGGTTGAACAAAAAGTCATACTTTGTCATCAACACTTGATCACCTGAATTTCGTATTGGATATTTTAGTATAAACTTGGTCGTGTAAGCATCCTGGGCAAAGTCATTGAATGTAAGACGATGCATTTCCTTTGTCGTTGAATTATAGCCAACGCCAACACAAGAAGTGTCTTCTAAACAATTACCTGAGAACTTTTGAATAGACTGTTTAAGTTCGCTCACTGTTATCCAGTCACTGTCAGGGCATATGGCCAAGTTATTGTATGCGTTAGTTTTTTCTGGATAATAACACATCTTGCAGCCTGTGGTGACGTCGCATCCTAGACTTCCAGAGGTTAAACAAGACTGTGAATAGAACGCAGAATGTGTTGCGTTTTTAAAAGAAGAACAGTCCTTATTAGTTAAGGTGTTTGTGTTGGTTGTTTCGAACAAATCGTCGCCTTCTTCGGTGAACCGTGAAATCGCGTCACTTTCGACCGGCATTGCGGATAACTTGAAGCCGGAAATGTGTGCGTAATTGAAATCGATATACTTTATCATCTCCTGGGACGAGAACATGGAGCAGTTACTCGTGGCGAAGGAGTAGGACACGTAGTTACACCCGCTGATTGCGTCGCATTTGGTCAGACAAACCAGGAAACTGTTTGCTGTCGTGGATTGTAGAATCAGTCCAGTGATGGATGTGTGGCGCGAGTAGGTCCATTTCTCTACCACGCCTACGGGTTGAGTCATGATGACCGTGGTCCATTTCTCTTCTTCGATAAAAGTACCGACAGTGTTGTTGTAGATGTAGCAGGAATGTTCCAAGTGGTCGTAACTGTAGGCGACACAATCGTCCCGGTCGAAACAGAGGCCGAAACATTTCGGGAACACTATGTTGGGAATAACGTCCGAAGGAAGGTTGGAAAGATAGACGTTCACTAGTCGTTTGTGCGGCAAAT
>JAGFPH010004939.1:51740-64592 GCA_018207615.1 Philaenus spumarius | reverse complement strand
ATCACTTTGCATATTTCCTTTGCGAACATACAAAAGTCTTCAACTGTAACAAGTGACCAGTTGCAGATATGTTTCGTCACAGTATGAACAATTCTAAATTGAAGGTTAATATATTGTTAATGACTATTATTGCCCAGCAAAGCTGAGCTTTCAAAAATTCGATTGTTTCCATTCAATCGTTCAGTTATGAATCAAGATGAATATACACAACCAAAGAAGGTGCATAAGTTAAGAGCTGTATAGTTTGTGTCGACGAGAGGTTAGACATTTGGGTCCGAATCGCACGTTTGAAATGTATGGTTCTCATAAAGATACGTTCGAACGATTTGATTCAAAAGATTCAATTCCTTTGATTAGAATAATATATTTTACTATCATTGTTGCATATTTCATTTCCAATCGTACAGAAAAAACAATCATGAGTGACAAGTAGCAGGCATTATTTGTCACAGAAATTATCATTTAGAGACGAGCGGATTTTCCTATAACTGGTATTTTTTAAATAGTATCAACAAGTAACCGTTATAACTAGTTATTATTAGCACAGTTACATGATTTAATAGTTACTATTTGAAAATTGTTATCGAAGTTGTATTTTCTACAAGTGCGGGTAACGTTTTGAGTTAACAAAAGATGTAAAATCTATATACCGGTATATAAAAGCGAAATACCACTGACTCACTCATCACGATTGTAAAAATCACGGGGGTAAAAATTACTAAATCACGATTTCTCCAAAATTACCGAACAGATTGGAATGAAATTTGGTATGTAGCTTCCTCTAGGGCCATAGGCATTCGATAGGATAGGGTTTAAAAAAATTCGAAATTTTAGGGGGTTTTTGGGGGGATTAAAGTTATTAAATCACGATTTCTTCAAAACTACCGAACGGATTGGAATGAAATTTTGTATGTAGCTTCCTCTAGGGTCATAGGTGCTCACTAAGATAGGGTTTGAAAAATTCGAAATTTTAGGGGGGGGGTTTGGGCTGATTAAATTTATAAAAAACGATTTCTTCAACACTACCGAACGGATTGTAATGAAATTTGGTATGTAGCTTCCTCTAGGGCCATAGGCATTCGATAGGATAGGGTTTAAAAAAATTCGAAATTTTAGGGGGTTTTTGGGGGGATTAAAGTTATTAAATCACGATTTCTTCAAAACTACCGAACGGATTGGAATGAAATTTTGTATGTAGCTTCCTCTAGGGTCATAGGTGCTCACTAAGATAGGGTTTGAAAAATTCGAAATTTTAGGGGGGGGGTTTGGGCTGATTAAATTTATAAAAAACGATTTCTTCAACACTACCGAACGGATTGTAATGAAATTTGGTATGTAGCTTCCTCTAGGGCCATAAGTGTTCACTAAAAAAGGGTTTTAAAAAATTGGAAATTTTAGGGGAGTTTGGGGGTAAAAATGACTAAATCACGATTTCTCCAAAAATACGGAACAGATTGGAATGAAATTTGGTATGTATTAAAATTTGTTTATTACCTTTTATGGTCCGTCACAATCCTTGTTTGTTTTTTGTTTTTATATTACCGGTTTCGACATTACTCTGATGTCATCGTCAGATACTTAAACACAGTCATAATAAATAAATAACGTAACACACACTACAAAAACACTTAAACAAAAACGCTATACAAGTTTTTAAAATTGACATTGAAAAAATGTTTTGGTATGTAGCTTCCTCTAGGGCCATAGGTGCTCACTAAGATAGGGTTTGAAAAAATTTGAAATTTTAGGGGGGCTTGGGGGGGGGATCAAATTTATTAAAAAACGATTTCTTCAAAACTACCAAACGGATTGGAATGAAATTTGGTATGTAGCTTCCTCTAGGGCCATAGGTGCTCAATAAGAAAGGCTTTGAAAAATTCGAAATTTTAGGAGGGGTTTGGGTTGATCTAAGTTACTAAAATCATAATTTCAGATCTTTTATTATTATGAAAATAGTACTTTTATTATTTAAGATCTATATATATATATATATATAAGCCCAATACCACTCACTGACTGAACACTTATAAAGAATACAATTACGTTAAAAAAACTGAAAATACCAACCACCACGGGCAACGCCGTACCGTTCAGCTAGTTTTCTTATAAAAGTCAGATGTCGGAATAATTCAGTGCATTGAGAGGTTATCCATTTTGTCCTGGTTCCAACAAGTTTCTAAATTGTCCAATAGGGTGCAGCATCTCGCAATAGTATAACGTGGTGCTTTCTAGTGAGCAATATGATGAACTAAAAGCTTGCTGCAGACCAGACTGCAAAATAGAGCTGATTTGTTTTATCGTCCTTTCAAAAGGTCAGTTCGGCCGAATCTAATTTATTGCATTATTTATCTTTCAAAACTATTTTAACTAAGTGTTTAACGTGCCAATAAGAAGACGACGCCAAGGCAGGCTGAACAGACACGGATATGAAGATGACGGTATAACCGTCGAAACCGCTACTCCACCTAGGAACGAATTTGGATTAATTAAATTACAAGTGAAAAACATGGACCAAGACCCTCGAGATTTGAACCCAGGACCTTTGCTTTTCCGGGGCAACACTCTACCACTGAGTGGTCTACCCACAGATATTGGTCAATGTTATCTCACTTGTACGGTTTTACTGCATTTATGAATTAATAGACTGAATACCTCGCATGCGACATTGAAAACAATCTCAATTCTTTTTGCAGCCTACAGTGGTGTTATTATTATTACAAATTAAAAATAAGAATTTGGATTGTTTGACACAGTACAAACAAGGCAATTAACCTACATATTATTCAGTAAGAAACTATACACTTCACTGGTAACACAAAATGCAAATAAACATCGTGAACAAATAAAAGAAATTTACGTTCAAAAAGTAGATTTATCTTAATTAACGTCCAATAATTTCCATCTAGTACGAGACTGAAAATCTATATATAGTCAGTTTGTCCTGACTGAATGCATGGGCGAAAGACTGATTGACAAACAATCAACGTGAAACAAACACTACTTAGAATACAAATACACAAATTTAAAAGTATATTCCTATGGGTCATAGACGCACACTAAGAAAGGATTTTGCAAGATTTTTAGCGTAAAAATTCGAACAAAACAGCTGTTTGGATCAAAAGCTTAGCAACACATGTTTGTTTACATTTATTACCATAGCAACTAACTTAGAATCAGGAAATTTAGCATCAGTTTATTATTCTTCACAACCAACAGATTTTCATGTTAGATTAACAAACTAAAACGAAATACAAACAAAAAACAACTAAATAAACGGTACCAGAAACTGGCGCATACTTTCTCACAAACATATTTAAATTATTAAACAGATTCACTGTGACTTCATAATTGTATTAAAGTTGGAGGGGGATACAATAAAGTAGGAGAGTAATTAATAAATATTATTATTATTACTATTAAAACTATTCGATTGATTTCGAACAAATTTGCACCAAACATGTCAATCAGGCCTGTATTGACAGAACAAAAAAAGGCCTAATTTTTTTCTGTATAGATGCACAAAAAAAGGTTTTAAACAAATTTGAAAAACAACCACCTTTTTGGCCAACCCCCTCCCCCCCAAAATAAGTTATTATTATTAGCTAAACGAGAATTTTTAAGAAAGATGCGGTTTTTTTGCATATGGTACTAAGGGCCACACACAAATTAGACACATTTTATCGAAATCGTTAGAGCCGTTTTTTCTATAAAGAATAATAACCCCTGATTTTTGGGTTTTTTGGCCAAAAAGGAGGTTGTTTTTCAAAACCTTTTTTCGTGCATCTATACAGGCCTAATTGACATGTTTGGTGCAAATTTGTTCGAAATCGATCGAATAGTTTTAATAATAATACTTATACTTATTAGTTACTCTCTACTTTAATGTATCCACTCTCCTACTTTGATACAATTATGAAGGCACAGTGAATCTGTTTAATAATTTAAATATGTTCGTGAGAAAGTATGTGCCGGTTTCTAGTACCATTCATTTACACGACCTAACAGCCCGTCAGGATTACCCAAAATCTATCAAAACGTAAAGTACATACTTTAAACGGACATATTGGCATAGTAAGTTACATTTTTATAAAAAAAGTGTTTGGCTTAACATTGGATGGCGGAGTAAATACGCTTGCGATAATTTTACACTTAGTATTCGTTCCTTGTTTGCATTGACTCTGATTTATTTTTTGGCATACGTTGGAATTTTAAGATACTTTTAAGAAGCTTCCTTTACTCTTGAAATTGCTATGTAAATATTCTTGTCTTAGTTTTATGTTTTATAATATTGTTTTATTGATTTATTAACTACTAGGGGAGACCACGCCAACCCCCAACGGAACCTTCTAAAAACGTATGTTATGTTTTATTTATTATAAGGCGTAGGAATAATAATAACCTCAAAACTAAGATGGTAAATAATGTTAAATTTTCAAATCAGATTATTTCTTATATGTTGTAGCAGCAGTTATAATAATAGTTAAAAGGTCTACACTTTAAAACCCTGACCTAAAAGCTAGAAATACAAAAATAATTGCCTTAAATTTTGAAATAAGCTGTCAGAAAGGGTCAGGTCTACAGTTTAATAAAAACCTAACCTAAAAGTTAGAAATACAAATAATTGCTTCAAAGTTTGAAATCAACTGCTAATGAAAATATTGAAGCAAACCGCAGCTATGTTATCTGTTATTTTATTTTATTGGTTGCTATGGTAATAAATGTAAATACATGTGTTGGTTTATCATTCTATGCCTAACCTGAGAATATTTCCCGACTAAATTTACAAATATTAAAAAAAGGTTTTTATCGAAATGAATTATAATCTATATTACTCAGGGATAGTGTAGCTTTTTATTAGTAAAACTATTTTTTCAATCGGTTCAGTAGTGCCAGAGATTACGCCCTACATAAAAAAAAACTTTACCTCTTTATAATACTAGTAAAGATTGTACAGTAACATTGCAAAATGAATTTGAAATTATTTTAATTTTACTCTTAGTATACGTTCACTGTTATATTGATTCTGGCCTTTTAGTTTGTTTGTTTTTTGCATGCGTTTGAAATCACTACTGGAATTACTGTAATTATGTATGTTATTGTGATCGTGCTAATTCAAATAAAATGTCAATGACCATTTTTAAGTAGTCAAATTTATGATTTTGTAACCTGCTGACCGTAAAACCGCTTATAGTTGTCACAATTGTACCGTGTTTGGACTCATTTTGCGAGGAATAATATTTAGAGTTCAGTAATTACAGTAAAAATTAAGTCAAGTTAACAATTTGAAAAATGTGATTTTGTAGCATTAGGGCTAGTTGGTTAAGAACAATTAAGCAGGTAGGCCGTGTGAGCGTGTCTGCGCGTGGGAGAGTGAGGGAAATTTTACTTTGATTTTATGGTTCGGAGCGCACGGCTGTTTGGACAAACTATAAACTTATAACATGTTAAACTTATAACACTTCTCTTTTTGCGTCAGCGGTAAAAAGAATAACGACGTAATGAGCATATAATGAAATTCCGTAGCGAATTAATATATAAGATTATTTTTATAAATTTGTGTAACAACTTTTTGTAACAACAAATCTGAGCAAAATTTTTTAAACGATCATCAATGGTAAGTTAATTATATAAATGAAAATACTAACCTCAAAATCCAAAAATCTTTCAGTTTGTGCTCTCAAAAAGGTTCAACAGTACTGCGACTATCACTAGCTGTGCTGGATCACTTTCTTGTATATATTGGCAGACCCGCGGGCACCACGAGGAAGAAAACCAAAATCGCATCCCCTCCATTGGGATAAATCAAAATCACTTCCTTTTCCTTGCACTAGTCACGCCGCAATTCATTAAAGAACAATTTGCATTACTGACCTCACTATCAATTGAACAGAGGAAAAGGTCGCGTTTAACAAAGATACAGATTGCAACGCTTATCTGCTGTCTGTGTATTACGTTGTTGTTATTTTTTAGAGAAAATGTGTAAAAATAGAAACGGTCTTATCAATCGCGTGTAGCGCATTTCCTTGTAGATTTAACGAAATCTCGTCGAATGTTGTAAACAATTTTTGAAAATATTCCCAATTCTTTGAAATTTCCGGGAACAATTGCTCTGGGCGGCACGTTTAGTGAGCAGCTAAAGGGAGGGAAATAAGACGTCTTCCATGAATTAATATGGCAGATTTATGGAACACTCTATGAACTTGACACTTAAGGTCTGCTTTAGTGGCAGCCATCTTGGATTTTTATCCCATAACAGCAATGTTAAATTTCAAAAAAATTATTTCGTTTATTAGCGAATTTCCGTAGGAAAAATGAGCTATTGCAGTGGCTCTTATGGTAAGACCCAAGGTCGGGAGTAGCAAATGAGCACCGATCATGGTTCCCAGAACACGTTTTGGGGTGTCATTAAAATTCATATATATATGTATGTATATATGTGTTCGCACTCTAGCGGCCGCATTTTAAGTCCGATTTGGTTCAAATTTGGTACACATTGCCACGCGCAAACCTCCCTACCCTCTAATTTATTCAATAAACACAACTTTTTGTTGTTAACTTTAACACTTTCCCTCATCAAATAACACCCAAGTGTTTTCAGGCCTTATTTGATGTTGTTCTGTTGTACTACCCCGTTAGAACAATTTGAGAGGTTTGGCGAGGGCAAGAAAAGGAAAACCTTTTGTTTCCTATTCTTAAGTTTTTTAAATTTAAATTAATTAGACCTTCTTTGTCTTTTGTGTAGTACACTAGCTCAATTCTAGACTCTTTTTCGGGATCGTTCCCTTTGGAGTTAAATTTGTAGTGATCCGTGAATAACTCACCTGCTGACTTAATTATACTAGAGCACTGAATGGTTTTAGGATTAATTTGATTGGATTCGTAAATTATATATTCAAAAATTTTCTATTGAAAACACAAAAACGATTTATTAATTAACATAAATCCATTAACTTTGAAACAACAAATTATTTTTTCCAAAAACACAATGAAATTTATTTATCTTTAACTTATCATTACATATATTGAAAAGTAGCAAAGTAATTAATTAATTTATTAATTACAATTTGTATATTAATGATTATATTATTTACATAGGACGATTTGCCATTGTGAGTAATGAAATTTACTAAACGAGTTTACTTTATTCAAATTCCCCAGAATCTACTTGAATTTATTTATTTAGTTTATTTTAATTTATTTATTATTTTGTAAAAAAGGGATTTATTTAAAATTATAAGTAACAATGATCGTTTGCCACTTACAGAACACAAGAAGTTCGACGCGTATTTCTTTCTGTTGATTTCCAGCGATTTAAAGTTGTTCTCCTTGGTCCCCAGAATGGTTTCTTCGGCTTACAGTTGTCTTCTCCTAGACTTAATTAAAGCTGTCCTCTCCTAGTTGATTGTAGTATCTTTTGGCAAGATAGGCCGTTTATATGGATATTCTTCTCCCGAAATTATCACGACCCGACTTAGCTTTAGGCCGGAGCTAGAAACGTAACGCACACCGAACTGATCGCCCTTTGACTTTCTCTAAGTACCCTCGGATCTCGGTCAGATGTTTACTCGTTGGCGCTTCGTGCTAAACTCATGTTAGAGGGGATGCAGGCTTCTATCCTCGACTTTTAAGTTGTCAAACCAGCATCTTCCTCTATGTAACAAGAAATCCTGATTTATTGCTTTAGAAATATATTTTTTGGTCTTAATATATTTCCTGATTTATTTGATGAATTTTAGTGCCTTTATTTCCCATCGATTAGGCCTAATTTAATTATTATCTTCATTTATTGAATTACAATGTGCGGTCCGTTTTGTTTTGCGTAGTAGCTCCGATGACGTCACTTCCCTCTTGGTGCTTCGGGCTTGACTTCATGTCCGTGCCTGTCGTTTTGCGAATTTGACTTTGATTTTATCCAAACTCTATAACTTCTTTTTGCGTGGTCGGATTTTGGTTTTATTGACTTCTATGGATTGGTTGACGTTTTCTGGTTTCTCTGGAATTCGAATGGCGTTTCTACTCCTCTTCATTCTTGAATTATAGACTTCGTTAGTTTTGCTTAAATTTTGAAATTTATTTCCTGTAAATTTGAAATTTTCCATTTTTTCTTGCTTGTATCCTCTTCGGTTGGTCTTGAAACGCGCTAATCTGGTGTTGGATTTTTGATAGCTTGTTTGGTTGTCTAGTTATTCAGCTTGTTGTTACTCTAATTGCCTTCGTTTGGTTTTCGGCGTTTCATTCCCCCCCTTTAAAGCTCTTTTCATATCTCACATGGCATTACAATTTATTACACATACATATACCCTATTTTATCAATATTTCCCTTTTATTAATCTCCCTTGTATTTATTTTGAATTAATAAAACTTTTTATTAATTTATTTTATTTTTACAAAACTATTTATTTATATATATTGAACTTCGGCTTGATTATGCCCTATTATTGACTCTATTAAATGCTATTTTTTATGATTTAATTATATTTGAACTTTATGAGTTATTGGCCTTTTTATGCCCAAGAATGACTTTACACTTTATTTTTAAGCTATAAAACTTTATAACTTTATATTTTTTATTACTTTATTTTCTTAACCCTTTTTAACTCTACAAATGACTCTACTTTGTTTTTGGATTTTATTCAAATTCTGCAAAATCGATTTGTTTACGCTTACATTTTTGTCTATAACTTTTCACCAAATTATCATAACAAAATTATTTTTATTATTCCTTGCTTATTTTACTCTCCTTTCAACATTAATCTAATAATAACAACTTTTTTTAATAAAATTACAAACCCCTATCTTTCAATGTTAATTCATTTCTACCAAATTTAGACAAGACTGGACAAGTCAATTCCTGTCAGATCCTGCAAGGTTTTGGTTCGACTTTGTCGCTAAAGCATACGTCATAGTCTGCACGTATTTAACTAACACAATTTTAGTTAATTCTTCAAAATTATTACTAAATACTATTTTCACATTGGAAACTACTTTTTTATCTTAATTTTGGGCTTTTCTGACACCCTTTGGCTTTAATCCTTTGTTATATTGACTTTGAATTTATTTTAATTAATGTAATTAATTAACCCCAATTGGATCGGTCAATTGGCCGTTCCAACATGTTGGTTGTCTACGTCGCTCGGACGAGTTCGTTAGCCAAAAATAATCCAACAACCGGAAGCACGTTTTTTAACCGGAAGTAACTAATTTTTGTGATTTTTCCTACGAGAATAAATGCGAAGCACGCAATGCATTGTGTATTGAAGATACTACCAATATGTGGAATGGCGTGCGAAGCACGCAATGAATTGTGTATTGAAGATACTCCCAATATGCGGAATGGCGTGCGAAGCATTTTGCAGCTATTCAGCACCGACGTGAATAGACTTATTCCGAAATTGTTGGTTGAAACCCTAAAACCTAATCCTATAAACTTAATTTTGGAAGTTTGCTTAACTCACGTCAGCGGTTTAGCTTAGTGGTCGAATTATTTTTTATTATAACATTCTTTGCAAGGTCTGCTTTTAAGCACAATTACAATTTTGCATTTTAGATTTTTTTTAAATGCTTTTCTTTTGTTATGTAATTGACATTTTGTAAGTACAAAGTTTGCATTTTTCCTAACACAATGAAAAAATAACAATCTTATCTTCTAAAGCGAGAGATAATTGTCTGTCTGCTAAATGGATCTGGAATCTCCGTCTAAGGATTTTTGATTTTTTGATTTTATATGGGGCTTTTGGCCACGAGAAATCGATTGGAAATGGTCACCAGTCTGGGAAAATTCGTTTTCTACGTCTTTTTATTAAATTAAAAAGCGAAATTTGTCCATTTTAAACAATACAAAGCACAGCTGATGCAAATGTTTTCAATGTCATTACAATAATCATCTCTTTTCTTTTAAACGAAGCACAGCTGATGCTAATGTTTTCAATGCCATTACAATAATCATCTGTTTTCTTTTAAACTGTATTTTATTAGAGGTAAGCCTAATGTTGTATCTATTTATAGTTACCATGGCAACGAATACTTCTGCTAAATAAACATACCCTTTATTTAGTTGTTTAATGTTATAGGCCTAACCTCAAAACTCAATAATCCAATATTTATTATTGAAATCATATCCCTGCTTATAATCGAGCTTTAGCTCGGTCTCCTGGTACTGAAAAGTAATTTGCAAGCCGGATCCGAAATTTTATAAAGAGTATTCAGTTTTTTTCCGGCATTCAGTTACAAAAGATGGATTGTTTAAAATGGTTTGAAATTAAGCATTGTCAAAGCGTTCAGCTGCATAAAAGAAATTGCACTGTTTAGATACGGCTATAGAGAGAAGAGCTTGCGTTTCCGGTTGCTTTCTCGTTTACTGGAGCAGACCCTTAACAGTCATTTTTAAACTCATTGGGTTTGTATCCAAGTCACTGATGATTAAAAGGTTAATTATGTCCGTCTGTGTGAATTTTTGTAATTTAAGTACTTAACAGTTTTGTTACACAGATGTGTAAAAATATACTCTTGAGATTCATTTTTATTGCCAATCAAAGCAAAATAGTGGAGTAAGAAAATAATAGTACATTTTCTTTAACATTATTTTATTTGCATGATCATTACACATTTTTGGATTTTCAGAAGACACGAAATTGTACGAGTAAACTTAATAACTAAAAGTAAAAGCAAAGAAAAATAATTCGACCACGCAGCTGAACCGCTGACGTGAGTTGAACAAATTTCCAAAATTAAGTTTAATTAAGGTTTAGGATTTCAACCAAAAATTTACGAAATAGGTCTATTCACGACGGTGCTGAATAGCTGCAAAATGGTTCGCACGCAGGAATATGAGGAAGGTATTGCACGCCATTTCGCATGTTGGGATTATCTCCAATACACAATTCATTGCGTGCTTCGCACGCCATTTCGCATTTTGGAAATATATTCAATACACAAAGCATTGCGTGCTTCGTACGCCAAACCCCGTATTGCGAGTATCTTCAACACACAAAGCATTGCGTGCTTCGCACCCCAACCCCACGGTAGAATCCACCATATGGCTTTGAGCCGGGTACTTCTATGGTTTTTTACGTTAAGATCGATTTTAGGGGAACCAAGCGAGCTATAAGGTCGCGTAAATAAACAAAATGTGCAGAATAACATCCTACATTTATATTTGTAGAAAAAACTCAAAAACAAATTCATTCTCGTAGGAAAAACTCAAAAAATAGTTACTTACGGTCAAAAAACGTGCTTCCGATTGTTGGATTTTTTTGGCTAATGAACTCGTCCGAGCGACGTAGTCAACCAACATGTGTACCAAATTTGATCCAAATCGGACTTAAAATGCGGCTGCTAGAGTGCGAACACACACACACACATATATATATATATATATATGATTTGTAATGATACCCCAAAACGAGTTCTGGGGACCATGATCGGTGCTAATTTGCTACTCCCGACCTTAGGCCTTACCATAAGGGCCACTGCAATAGCTCATTTTTCCTATGGAAATTCGCTAATAATTCTGACCTGCTGACGTGAGTTGAGCTAATTTCCAAAACTAAGTTACATGTTTTAGGGTTACAACCAACTATTTAACAAATTGGCCTACTTGCGAAGGCGCTCAAAGCGTGTGCGGATATATCAGTAGAATTTATTTACATCTTAGCCTTCAGGCCCGGCTCACGCGCTCTTTCGTTCTCAGAGGAAAAAAGATTTGCTGTTCCCATCAGAAGCTACCCATAAGGTAAAATTGCCCACGTGGATTTGAACCGGTGCTTGGAAGGTTTTTACATTTTGATAGATTTTTGGGGTAAACACACGTCGTGTAAAAAACAAAATGTGCGGATTAATATCCTTTATTTATTTTTTTAGATATACCCACAAAAAGCTTCATTCTAGTACGAAAAATTACTGTTTTAAATTTAAATAAATTATAAAAAAAAAAATATTATGTATTTGCTGTCTTGCAAACTTGCTTTTCGGGCTCTAAAAAGCTTATTGTTTCTAAGTTATTTTATTGCTCTAATAATGTTAACTAGGGGCTCTGCCCCTGGTCACTTCGCTCGCAGTCGGAAAATTCGCTAGAAAATCTCGTTAATCTTCTGTCAACTAAAATTATGAAACCAGGCTTAAATATATTAACAGTAATTGCAAGAATAATTATAACCTCAAATACATGCTTTAGAAACGTGACAGGCTTTCATTACGATTTTAGTCCTAGTTCTACTATCTTCTGTTAACTAAAGTTTTGAAACCAGGCCTAAATATAGTAAAATTGATTGCAGGATTAACATAACCTCAACACTATGTTTCAGAAATGAGCCAGGCCTGTATTACAAAATTGACTATTAGAATTTATCCATCTTTGCCAAGTTTACCTTTGTTTTTGACAAAATAAATTGTTAAATCAGGCCCAACTTATTCTAATTCCGTGCTAAAACAAGCAAAGGAAACTTTTAAAGTTGTACAAAATTTATAGTAATATGCTATGCGTTCTTTCTTTGCTTATTTTGAGCCATAATTTTGCGTTTTCACTCATTTGACTGACGATAACTTTTGTTTCGTCAAAGTTTACATTAAAATCATGTATCACACGACTACCTACCCATTTAAAAAATGAAGTTCATTCGAAGATGACGGACGAATATTTCAAACTCACCAAAGAGTGGTTCTTTTATGGTTGTGAATAGCTGCTTTTATTTCTATCTCAAAAGACTCGTACATTTGTTTTGGGTGATATTAAGCTGTTTCCAGACTTTTCAAACAAACTGTAAAAAGATTTTGACATCTGAAAACGTGTTTTGGGGACCATGTTCAGTGCTCATTTAGTTCTCCAAACCGTAGGTCTCACCATAAGAGTCACTG
>JAGFPH010004939.1:542-13945 GCA_018207615.1 Philaenus spumarius | reverse complement strand
ATATATAAGCCAAATACCTCTCACTGACTGAACACTTAAAAATAATACAATTATGTTAAAAAGACTGAAAATACCAACCAACACCGGCAACGCCGTGCGGGTCAGCTAGTATATATATGTATATAAACATATTTTTTATTCAGAAGATCTACTACATTACATTTGATTCTATACTGAGTGATAACTATAATCAACCTTAGTCTAAATCATTTACTTTACACAACGGGTAAAGCTGAGCTCAAATTTCTTCTCCCCAAATATGAACTCTTTTTAAGATACATACATAACATATAACTCTCCCAATAAATCAACCCACGGAAACTGATTCTAACCCAGAATTTAAATAAAACAATTATATTTTTTATCCACAAACTCTTCTCTCAACTTTATTCTGTTCTGGTGGCCTAGGTAAGTTTTAAATAGTTTGTTTTTTAAATTATTAATCAGCCTGTGATTTTTCACGGGGATTACTATAAATAAAAGAAGGTTTTTATCGAAATGAATTATAGCCTCTTATTATTAGCACTCCTATAGTGTAGCTTTTTATTAGTAAAACTATTTTTTCAATAGTTCCAGAGATTACCCCCTACATACAAAAAAAAAACTTTACCTCTTTATATTATAAGTATAGATAAATATTGCATAAAATAATCCCCGGTTAGCGAATAGATCTTGGTTACCTTTAGAAAGGCAAGCTAGGCACGAGGCAAGTTCAGAGTTGCTTTTACAAATTCGCGGTTAATAATAAATCAAAACTCGCGCATCCATACTTTTGACATCGCCTTTGATGGGGATTGACGCAAACTTTCTACTTCCCGACAAATTCAGTTCGGAATGTGTAAATGTTGGTTACATATTCATTAGGGAACTGACTGACGAACACCTTCTCTTCGGGTTTTGAAAGTGGTTTGTGTAGGATCTGTGATCTGTGCTAATACCGTCATGAATCTGTGGTTTCCGTTGCTATTTAAAGTTCATAAACAGAAGATACGCTGCTCTTTCTCAAAGTTTTAAAGCTAGTAGCTTTAGTACACGTAATATCAGATTTTAACTATAGACTACTTAATACACCAGGTGAGATCTTTGTCTATATGTTCTTTTTATAATAAACACTGTAGAAAAAGTCTATAAATTTCCCCCTTGAAAGAACAAATAAGAAAAACAACGCCAACATAAAAAGCCATGCTGGAAACTTAAAATTTCGTACAAAGCCTCTTTTTAGCATAAGAATAAACAAAGTTTACTTTAAGCAAGAGGCGCTTAGCGGGAGTTAAAAGGAAAATAGTTTTATAAACAAAACAATTATTGTAGTACAAAAGAAATCGTAGAAGCAATTTTTATAAAATCTTCGGAAATTTCAGTTTTGGGCATCACCCATAATTTGACACTCTGATCACCTCTTTCGTAACCTTAGGAGTGTGGGTAATTAAATGCAGTAGAACCTCGATAGCAAGACTCTCAAGAGGATTGGGAAACAGTCTTGTTATCGAGGGACTCTTATAGTTGAGGTGCTATCAAGGTTATGTTGATTAACAGTCGTACTATCGAGGTCAATGTCTTTTCTGTAAGCCCTTTATAAAAAGTGCATTTTGAATCAACCCTCACTAGCACGTTTTGTTTAAAAAAAGTACATTTTATTGTTATTGTAATGAACTATGTAACACAGTATGTGCTGTAATGTAACTGGTTAGTAAATAAAAATGCGCACTTAAAATATATACAGTAAATAAATAAAAAAAACTAAACACAAATAAACATCACGGAACAGATTTGACAGTCAGGGCTATAGAATACAAGGGCTAGACCAATCCGCCAAGGAAAGGGTTCCCGTTCTGCCACTTTGATGACGTCACGGTGGTAACTCCTGCTCCATTCCCACCGCTTCTCATAAGTATTCTTTGCTACAATAATTTATATTTCTTAGCAAACCTGTAACATTTTTATGAAGCGCTCTTCTTTAATTTTAGTATTGACACTACACAAAGCAATAAGTAGACTGTAAGCAATTAGTCTAAAGATGTAAGAAGAAGACAGGGTTACAATAAAACTAATTTGTAGGTAATAAACCGTTGTAGTGTACTAATGTTAGCATACTTTTAATTTGATCCTCTGAAAACTAAATAAGAAATTGAACAAAATGTGTCACATTATTGAAAATAATTGTATTTATTACAATAAACCACCAAAACTTGAATGTCATACTGCAGTTTAATAAAGCATGTGTAATACTTATAAAATAAAACACATAAAAGTTATAAATACTTATACATAATGAGTAGCTTATATGCAGATATGCACATGACATAATAATTACTGCTGAGATCAAATATTTAAAAAATAAAATAAAACTGCTTTATAGAAAAGTTCCTTCCCTAGGCCTTAGGAAATACTTAATTTAATAGTTGAATTTAAACAATTGAACTATTTAAATTTAAATTGACACTGTGCAATTTAATTTAGTCTAGAAGTTTAACTTAAAATTATGTTTAATTTTTGTCATCAATAATTTTATTACTCTAGGTTTAAATTTGATTATAATTATTTGTATATTATATATTTATTTATATCTAATTATGCTGACAATTTTGAGTGCATTTTGCTAGTAAAGATTTTTTTAAAACATTCTACCTTTATAGTTGCAGAAGAAATTACTTGACGACCTTGGTAACTTTTCAACATAAAGTAATCTCGCTTGCAACTTTTACATTAAATAAATAATATTTTTTAATGTTTATTTACATCGAGGTGGTTTAAATTGTTTTCATTTTTGTACTGTATATATTTAAACATTTTTAGGTTTTGTATTTTTATGTACTTGTTTTCAAGATAAATTATCATTTCTCATTTGTTAATGTAATTTTAAATTATGTATTATTTTGATTTTGTTAATGTACAAAAGGAACAGCAATACATTTTCATTTTATTTCATTTCATTTTAATTTGAAGCTGATTACTTAAAATTTGTTGTTTTTAAATTTTGAGTTATCAATAATTACTGGTGCTCTAAGTTTAAATTTTATTACTATTTATGTATTATATATTTATTTAACTATATCTCATCATTCTGAAAATTTTTGATCTAATGTACTTTATTGGTAAAAGTGTTTCTTAGAATATTCAAGTAACACTGCAGACAATATTAATTGATAATCTTGGTAATATTTCATAAAGTAATCTCGTCGTAAAATAAATAATTACCTTGCTAAACATATAATTTAAGTGATTGTGTATATTGTATATTTTTTTAAAGAAATTCATAGAATGCCTCTTCGAGAAAATTAGCCTTGAATATGCGCCAAAAGGCGAAAATCTCTCGGAATTAAATACTTCCTTTAAACACTTGTACTGAAAAAATCATTGCTCAATATTAACCAAACTCGCTAAACATATAACTTAGGTGATTGTGTGTATTGTATATTTTTTAAAGAAATTTGTGAAATGCCTCTTCGAGAAAATTAGCCTTAAATATGCGTCAGAAGGCGAACATCTCGCTGAATTATATACCTTCTTTAAACACTGGTACTGAACAAAATAATTACTCAATGTTCACCAAACTTGGTAAAAATATAATATAGGTGATTGTGTGCATTTTATAAATTTTTCAAAAATTTGTGGGATACCTTTCTGAGAAAATTAGCTTTAAATATGCGTCAAAAGCCGAAAATCTCGTGGAATTATATATCTTCTTTAAACCCTTGTACTGAACAAAATAATTACTCAATATTCACCAAACTTGGTAAACATATAATTTAGGTGATTTTGTGTATTGCATAATTTTTTAAAGAATTATCGTCTGCAACGTTATATCAAATAACACGTGAGAGCTAAGGCGAACCGTGCTTACGCGGCGTTTCATGGTACCAGAGTGACGTCACATAGGAGGGGACGAGAGGAAGTTTGGGACAGTCGGCGAGCGTCAACATCAAAGGAGTGGTCCAGCCCTTGTTATTCTATAGCCCTGTTTGACAGTAGGCACAAGACTGACTTATCCCAGTTGATGAGAGTCGGGAAGGGAAGGAAGCTGGGTTTTCATGTTTAGACATCGTTTCCTTCCAAACATCCGCTACGTCGAGTCACTGACTGTGGGAACTATGCACTGGGAAGGATGAAGTCGTAAAGGTTACGTAGTGAAAACGACCGGTGGCGTAACTATGCCGTTCGAGGCCGGTGGCAAATAAATCGGATGGGCCCGATTTAAAGCTCAACCAACGTAGAGTGTTTTTTATTTTATAATAAATCACTACGTAAAGAACGTACAGATCGAGGACTTTAGCTGTGCGTGCGGAAGTCGGTTACCCGTATTGGACAGGGGGTGAAGAGAGGCATCTTTTCTACAAACATTGGGTGACTCACTGTGCACAGTAATCGGTTTACGCTACCCGGCCAACATCCCCTCTATGTTTTATGCACGTGTAGTAGGTGCCTGGTCGTGCGCACAGTTAAAGTCTTCGATCTGCACATGAAACCAACAAACCACTATTATAAATAGTTGATTTTCTAGTAAACTTTAATTTAAAGAGCGTAGGCCTACTGGACTGAAATCACAATTTTTGTTTTAGTACAAAATGCTTATTATTAAAATTTCCTATTTCGGTCTTTCTGTTCAGAAAAAGTGTTAAAGGCATCATCAAAGTTCAAATTTCGTACCATGGAATGTTCGATGGATTGAATAGTTATGTTGCCTAACCATTCTTGTCCCACAGAATTTCTTAAATATACAATTTTATAAATTTCAATTTTGAAAATGATCGCTCGACATTAGCCGTAGTCACAGAGATGGTTGAAAACAACAGAAATGCAGTGCACAATTCTGGAAAGCTTGATAGAATAAAATGATTCTGTATGATTAATAAATCAGCAAGTCCTCTTATGGAAGAACACGTTGTTGTTTCGTCTCTAAAAGTGGATCTAAAACTGAGAATTCCTTGGAAAACGAGATAGATAATATGTCTTTTTTATATAAATCGACAAATACTAAAGCCTTTTCCAATAAATCGGTATCATTTAAATTTTGCAAAGTGGTAGGTTGCAAGACACTGAAGTTGGAAACAATTTCATTCGTTCCAAGGGAACGCGATCTCAGTTGGTTAAGGGTCTGCTGTAGTGGCGGCCATCTTGGATTTTTATCCCATAAGAGCAATGTTAATTTTCAAACCATTTATTTCGTTGGCTTTTTATCATTGTTTGCAAGGTCTCATTTTAGGCACAGTCACAATACGCATCCGTCTTGCAATTTAAATTTTTTTAAATGAATTTGATTTGTTATGTAATTGAAATTTTGTAAGTACAAAGTTTGAATTTTTTCCTAACACAATAAAAAAATAATAATGAAAAATAATTTGCAAGCCAAATCCGAAATTTTATAAAGAATATTCAGTTTTTTTTTCAACACTCAATTACAAAAGATAGACTTATAAAATGGTTTGAAATGAGGCAATGTCAAAGCGTTTAGCTGCAAGGAATTGTACTGTTTGGATAGGGATACAGTGAGAAGCTGTTGGGTTTCCGGTTGCTTTCTCGTTTACTGGAGCAGACCCTTACTGATGATCATGGGCGCCCATACATATTGGCAGAGGGGGGCCACGGCCCCCCTAGCTAACAGGGAAAGGAAAATATGTATATTATTGATTATACTCAGGTATTTATCTTTAAAGAGATTAGCACTAAAATATGTTTAAAATGTTGTGCCGTTTGATTTTTACATATACTTATTTTAATTTTTACAAGAGTTCAAGCATGAGCTGCAATGCACTGTGTATTAAAAATACTTCCAATACGGGGGTTGGCGTGCATTTTGTATTGAAAATACTACTAATATATGGGTTGACGTTCGAAGCATTGTGTATTGAAAATACTAACAATGTTGAGGTTGGCGGGCGAAGCACGCAATGTATTGCATATTGAAAATACTCCCAATATGGGAGTTGGCGTGCGAAGCACGCAATGCATTTTGTATTGAAAATACTCCTAACATGGGGGTTGGCATGCGAAGCACGCAATGCATTGTGTATTGAAAATACTCCCAATACGGGTGTTAAGGTGCGGAGTACAGTGCGTCGGCCACTTCTCATAGTGTTTAGTGTCAAGCTCACATGCGTCCTTAACAGTTAACGTGTTAAGCCCTATACCCCCGTCTACCCCCCCCCCCCCCCCTAGAAAATATCATATGGGCGTCCATGATGATGTCTAATTCACGATACAATGTGTTTAATTTAACCAAGCTTTCAGGATCTTGGAGACGTTCATCCTCGCAAATTTTACCAAAAGGACGTTTCACCTTCCTCTGATCAGTTTTACCAAATTCAGGGTTTATAGACCATTTTTTTTATACTATTTGCTTGCGTTTTTAAATATCCAAATTCACTTTGATACTTTTAAAGGTGTTGCATGCGACGTGCAAGCGCTTTGAGGCATTTGAAAGATCGATGGCTTTAGATTGAAGTGCTTTAGAGGCCGCGTCGATCATTATAGTTTTGTGTGAAGTAAATTTTTTTTAAATATGAGTTATAGAACTAATGCATGCTATAATACGTTATAAGATTTGCTTTTAGGTTATAAACTGAATATAAATACAACCTTTTATCATCAATATATTTGTTTATACAAATTTAAAAAAAGAGATATGTTTTCGTTTAACTTCGGAAACATTCGTACATCTTCGTATAACATATTCGTTATTAATTTCTTCACTATAATATTAATAACTTCTAAATCATTTGATCTATCAATATGAAATAAAAAGCAATTAAAAGATAATATTTTTATCTTTCTTTAGATATATAATAATTTATATAAATAAACAAATTTAACAAACAGGCCTACAGTTTTATAATCCTTTTAATTGTACACATTTACCGAGTTAAAAATCCCCGTCAGCATAGTTAGGTAGGCCTAGATAAAGTCCGTTGTTTTTAAATAGTATTTTTTTTAAATAATGTATTTCTGATGTGTAGGATCTAATTAATGTGCCTCTGATTTTTGCACGAGGGCTTAGTACTATTAATATAATATCAAATTACACAACTAATTAAAAGCGTCTAAATTGGAGTTCAGTTTTGCCATCTTTTCAAGAAAATCATAATTTCCCCTCAAGGATGTACATTAACAAAGATCGTGCGCTTGAACGCATGCGCATTAATTAAACAAAGCAGGAATCAGGTTTAATTCCAGTTAATATTATTATCACGTTCCTCCAGAACAATATTCTTCTCCGAGGTTGGCAACACGTCAGCCGTGTCACGTGACGCTGTAATATTTTGACTGTTCTTGAAATCGTATTATTTTCCCGGGCACAGTAAAGCGATGAAATTAAATCACATTAGCTAACAGTAAAACTGTCGGTACGTATAAAGCTGACTAACCAAGCTGAGACAGTCATACTGGTAAGAGATTAAACTTTAAAGCTTACTCAACCAACGATAACAGCTTAGTTTACAGAAAAAAAAACTATGGGGACATTGTGACAAATATAAAACTTTGTCAACTCCTATAAAAGCGAAGGTACTTCCGTGAGTAACCAAATGGTATAGCGCGCAAGGTTACATCGTTAGATTTATTCGTTAACATGTAACAGCTGATTATGTCTATCAACTTTAATACCTTCACCGACTATGTGAAACATTTAGGTATACAACTTTTACTTTCTCACTATACTATAGAATAGAGAAAGTATAGTGATCGTAAAAAAAATCGATGTTGAGATTTTTGTGGAAATATCCGTTTTGGGACCCCCTGAGTCCAGAAAAGTGTTTTTTACAAAATGTTTGTATGTCTGTCTGTATGAATCCAAAGCTAGAAAAAAACTATCAGATCGATTTCGAACAAATTTTCACCAAACATGTCAATTAGGCCTGCATAGATGCACGAAAAGAAGTTTTGAACATTTTTGAAAAACAACCCAATTTTTGGCCAAAAAACCCCAAAAACCCAGTTATTATTTTTTATAACAAAACGGCTCTAAAAAAATGATATAAAATTTGGCTTATTTGTAGCCCTTAATGTACCCTACCGTATGCAAAAAAAACAGCATCTTTCTAAAAATTCTCGTTTAGCTAATAATATTTTTGGGGGTTTTTTGGCCGAAAATAGATTTGTTTTTCTAAGTTTTTGAAAATATTTTTTCGTGCATTTATACAGACCTAATTGACGTGTTTGCTGCAAATTTGTTCGAAATCGATCGAATAGTTTTCTCTCTAGCTAATTATAATAATATTGATTAGTTAATCTCCTACTTATATATTATCACCTCTCCTACCCCTCCTACAATTATGAATCGGTCTGCATCTCTTCTCTTTGAAAATGCGGAAGTTCTCTTTGAAAAATTAGTAAGTGTGTTTAACAATAGTATTGAAGGATGTTACCGAGGTAGTCCACTAGGATTTGAAAGTCGGCATTTCTGAGAAATCGGAAGGTTGATAGTTCCGCAAAACATATTAGTGACATGACTAGTACAGCCGTGGCCAACGGCACCAGTCTTAGCGCCTGTAAATCTCAGGTCAACACTCGTGAGTACTACACAGTACTGTGCTCAGGTGGGCACACGCCATTACCACGGTTCGTTGCTTTTGTGAATTCTAATTCGTCTGTCAAAACTGTCAGATTACGCCAGGTAGTCCGCTCTGCGCTGTGGAGACTCGGCGCTCTGGAGACAGATTCGACTATAGGTCTCCCACCACAACCTTTCCCTTTGCTTTTGTTTGTCACCCAAGTAACTGTTCACTTCTGTAATATGTTTATGCCGTTTCTATATTTTCCTTAGTCTGTTAAAAGCTGCTTTGTAAATGCCGTCGCTGGCGAAACCATGGTCGGCCAAACTCAATACATTTTGTAGAATTAACTAAAAATGTTGTGTTTCTTTTTTTGACTCAGGGGGTCCCAAAACGGATATTTCCACAAAAATCTCAACATCGATTTTTTTTGCGATCACCATACTTTGTCTATAGCCTACTACAGCTGTGGTTCGGATTCCACGTAAAACTGTAGGTCCCATCTTCATTAGCCTTAAGTGCAAAACAGCAGGACGTTAAACACACACACAAAAAAAAATCTATACTACAGTATAGTGAGAAAGTAAAATTGGTACAACAAAGACGCCAATAAACATAAAAACTTCAGTGGAGTTGTTACAACATCCTCACTATACATAACATACATAATCCCTTTGAAAGTAAGCTACGCATTCAGTTTTATAAAAGGTTGCTGTTTATACAGCACCATTTAATTTCCCTATAACATTGACATCACTTTTAGCCTCCATTGCTTCTATTAAACGTTGAAAGGACTTTATACCAATTATTCCCGTAGTTCCAATGGAGATACGAATGTTGACTCTTTTTGTAAAACAAAATTAATTCCAGAAGCTATTCGCAACTGAAAGAAAATATTACAACTCCATTTATCATTTTAAATATCGGACGTGAGATGTTTATCAATTTATTTAGAAATTGCAATTTATTTAGAATTTAGAAATTGGTGCATTTGAAAAAATAGCTTTTCATTCCGATGAACAGGCAATGAAAGATATTTGCATTTAATTCGTACAGATTATTTTGCAGTTTTTGTACAATGCGGGTCATTATTTTAGCGTTTATCTATACTAATATTATAAAGAGGTAAAGTTTGTTTTTTTGTTAGTATGTAGGGGGTACTCTCTCGAAATACTGAACCGATTGAAAAACATAGCTTTACTAATAAAAAACTACACTATCCTTGAGTAACATGGGCTATAATTCATTTTGATAAAAACATTTTTTATTTCAATATTTGTAAATTTAGTCGGACAAAATTCTTAGGTTAGGCCTAGACTAATAAATCAACACATATATTTACATTTATTCCCATAACAACCAATTGAATAAAATAACAGTTAGGAGCTGTTTGCTTTAATATTTCCATTAACAGCTAATTTCAAACTTTGTATTTTTAACTTTTAGGTTAATAGCCCAGTATATAGGGGGGTTCCAGCTTACATTAATTGCGGTAAAAGATTTTTTTTCTAGGATCGTTTGATATGGTGTGGTTATACCAAATATAATTTTGCGACCTCGAAAGGGGGGGGGGGGACAACTTTTGGGGGGCAAAAAACCTTAAATTTTCGGACTTTTTCCAGTTTTTTGCTTATAACTAAAAAACGGTGCATATTATGTACAAAGTAGTTCTGTAGTAAATTAAAGAGGACAAAATTTTGCGTTGATTAAAAAAACTAAGTTCAAAATTGGTCTAGTAGTTCGTTTTTATGGCGATCCAAAAAACAGCAAGTTTTTCCAACTTTGCCAAAAAATGTGTTTTACCCTTTTTCAATGTGCTGTAACTTTGCAACATCAAGTTTTATCAGTACCCCCCTCCCTAAAAGTTGTAAAGAATCAATCCCTGAGTTCGAAAAACGCAGATTTTTCTAAATTGAGCTGATTTTGAAATTTTGTCAACTCTTAAAGCAAAATTGGGAAAACCTTAAATTCACACAATCGGGGTTTCGCTTTTTTTCGATGTCTATGAGTCCGGAAATCAATTCTGAGGCTTGTCATCTGAATGCATCTTGAAATTATTTTGAAGAATTTTGTGAAAATTTTAAAATCTAAATAATTATTCATGACTTTTACCTGTAGTGCTGGTTTCTTGTTTACTAAATATACCAGGTGTCTTAAAAGTCCCACGCCCCCCATTTAACTTTTGTGTTTGTTAAAACAAACAAATATCCCTTGGAGAATGATACTAACTTAGCCTAAAGTACTTTTGAAGCAATCGGAAATTTTGAATGTCCCCTAAAAAATGGGTTATTTTGGGGGCAACTCAAAATTTTTAAATGGGAAGTATGGTCAAGTGATACCTTATTTTAAAGGTCTATTTAAGACTAGGAAAATGACATAAATAAAATTAGTATTGTTGACATTTGTTCTGCATAATCTTTTGCTTTATCTATACTAATATTACAAAGAGGTAAAATTAGTTTGTTTGTATATAGGGGGTAATCTCTGGAAATCCTAAACCGATTGAAAAAATAGTTTTACCAATAAAAATCTTCACTATCCCGTAGAGACATAGGCTATAATTAATGTTGATAAAAACGTTTTTTATTTCAATATTTGTAAATTTAATCGGAAAAAATTATCAGGTTAGGCTTAGACTGATGAATTAACACTGCAACCAATTGAATAAAATAACAGATAAAATAGCTGTTTGCGCTACTATTTCCATTAACACCTGATTTCACACTTTCAAGGAACTATTTGTATTTCTAACTTTTAGGTTAGGTTTTTATTAAAGTGTAGACCTGAGCATTGCTGGTTCTTTTAACCTTTAATAACTGCTGTTACAGAATATACGAAATAATTTGATTCGAACATTTAACACTATTTACCATCTTAGCTTTGGGGTTATTATTAATCCTACTCCTTTATTATAAAGAAAAAGATAACATGATTATGTGTATAGAAGGTTCCGATGGGGTTGGCGTGTGGAGCACGCAGGGGATTCCCTTAGTATTTAATACTTTAGCTGGCTACAGGTATTAAGACGTTTAAACTTTTTTGAAACAAATTTTTAACCACATTATTATTCTGAATTAAACGTGTTTAGATTCCACCTTAAATAACTGGCAAAATGCAAACAGTATTGAATAATTTATAAAACAGGAAGCGATACTTTGTGCATATTGTGACCCAGGGATAAGTAAAACATTATTTCTGCTCTGCCAAGCGGAACACGGCGTAAAATGCAACCTTTGTTACTTTATCGTTGAGGGAACATTCTTTGCCGGCGCTAAAAGCATTCAAGTCGTGGAGGAAATATTGTTAAACTCTTCAAGGCATTGGTCGTTTCTCGTAGTAAAGATATGCTTCGTTTCTTTCGGTAAACAGGGATTATTTTTTGCGCTTTATCGTTAAGTGGAGTAGGTTTCGGTTTGTTCATTACGGTTTATCTCATAAACAATTACTTACATTTTGATGAAACTTCTTCATTATAAAGAGAAAATATTCGTGTGTTTTATAATTCGTTAATCTTGGTTTGACACCAAAAGAAATAACACGATTTCGATAAAACTGTATGTAAATAGGAGGCATTTGCATGTTTTTTTAGTTGGTTTATTAAAGTTTAATTGAAACACTAGTAATCGAATTTTGACTAAACTTTATCTGTTGTAAAGCGGAGGTATTTGCATGCTTTGGTTTATCTACCGTGGTTTAACTCAATAATCACTAATTCAATTTTATTTGACCGTTTTACATCGGTAAATTTGTATACGTTTTCATGTTGCTGTATATGAAAAATTTTTTTCAATCTGTTAATTTGTAATATCTTTAATTTGTTTGTGCAGTAAAATAAACTTTGTGTGGCTCATAATCTGTAATAGTTGTATTGTTTTTTATTTCTTAAAGGGTGTCTGCCCCAAGTACATGTTACGGAAACTTTATTTTTCACTAGTCCAAAGCAGATTGGAATATGGAATTATTTGCTGGGGAACTGCTTACAACACAAACCTGTATCCTATTAAAATAATTCAAAAAGGCATTATCCGTGTCAAACAAAATAAAAACAGAATTGAACCTTCAAGACCTCTTTTTCATAGTTTATCTTTACTACCACTGAAACATTTATTTGTATACCAAGTTCTTAGTGTCTTCTACAGGAGAAGTAGACAATTTCCCACTGTATATAATAGGTATAAATTATCACTCCGTTCTAGGCATAACTTAGGCACTCCAAAGCCTAGGCTGACAAGTTTTATAAATTCTTTTTCTTATATAGCTCCGAAATTGTACAACAAATTACCGGTATATATCAAACATTGTATTAGGCAACCAACATTCCTGAGACGCTTGAAATCTTGGCTGCTCAGTCTCGACAATGTGGGCATTCTCCTAAATAAGTAGTATAATCCTGCTCACTTTTTGTTTTCAAATTTTCTAAAAATTTCTTTTACTGCATTTATTTTAAAGTTGTATGCTTTGTTTGATTCATGCGCTACAGGAAGAGCCGCAAATGCAAAAAGCTTTATTATTTATTCATTAACCAGTTTTAGAATCTGATTGAGCTCAGTTATCTCTATGCTCCATAAAATATGCTTATATGTATAAAAAGAACATTTTTGCTGTGAAACTTCTTAAACTCTCTAAATTCATTGTTTCTGTAGAACTCTGATAAAATAAATTTTATTTTGTATTTTTAAGTAAAGGTAACCCTCATTACAAGATTCCTATAGAGGGTACCTAATTCTTCCCTTTGTATTTTTAATGTATTAATTTATGTAAATTTCTTATGTTTATGTTTTATTTATGCATGTATTATATTTAACAAGGTTTGTAAAAAAAGGAAGAATAAATTAATTTCTAATTTCTAAATTTCTGTTGCTTGTGCTGTACCAAAGTATTATATAAAGCTGTTAACAGGAGATTTTCTGTTGCTTG
>JAGFPH010004938.1:86704-107756 GCA_018207615.1 Philaenus spumarius | reverse complement strand
TTTGAATTTAGAGTATTTACGCCATTTGAAGTTAGTGGGCATTTACTTGGAAGCCACTCTAATAAATATTAGTAATTTAAAATAAAAGCGAAACTATGGAAAAACCTCAGAAAATGCCGAAAGTTGCTAAGGTAAAAATTATTTTATACATTAGGCCTATAACATAATATTATTAATTTCAAAGATAGGCCTTGGCCTAGAAATTAACATATGTTTTTTCTTCTAAGTATTTCTGAATTGAACGATGAATTAATTATAATTAAAACATAGACCTGGGCCTAGGCATACTAACTCAAATTAGAAATAAGGCTTACTACATTATTTTTTTATCAGAAAATGACTAAGGTACAGTAGATTTTAGAAATCTACTATAGTAGGTGAAATTTTAGATTACTACTAGGCTACTTCTATCACAACTGAGTTTCAACCTAAAAAAAAACCAAAACTAACTTAAGCAGGGCATACACGGTCCGATTTGTAGTCCGATTCAATGTCCGATGTCCGATGTAGGACCCGATGTAGGAGCGTGAATGGGCTTGATGGACGACGAGTTGGATAATCGTACAAATCGGAGTCCCAGACCAGACTACAAGATGATCCGACTTCCAACTTCCGACGGAGTCGGACTGTGAATGGGGTGATCGTCCGATTGTCATTTTAAACTTTCTCCTTGTTGATGTTTGATCTTCCCTTTTCCCCTATACTTTGTACATGTTTACTTCTATAATAATGGATAATAAAGGGTTTTGGGAATTTATTGAATTGTATCGGGAGAATAGGTGTTTGTGAACACAAGTGATGCAATTTATGCAAACTGGCATGTTTTTGAGCATCTTCGAGTCACAATAGTTCAAAAATAATTTCTTAACCTATTGAAAAACATAGGTGAATGTTTACTACACTAAACAAAACTAGGCAGTTGTCTATTATATTTAAAAATATAGGTGATTGTTTAGTATACTGAAAAATGTAGGCGATTGAAAGTATACTGACAAAATATAGTAGATTGTTTAGTATAATGAAAAAATAAAGGTGATTATTTAGTAAACTGAACAAATATTGGCGATTGTCTACTATATAGAAAAATGTAGGCGATTGTCTACTATACTGAAAATATATAGGGATTGTTTTCTATAATGAAAAAAATATAGGCGGTTGTCTACTATATTTAAAAATATAAGTGATTGTAAGTATACTGACAAAATATAGGGAATTGTTTAGTCTAATTATTTGCATATAGAAATTGCTGTACATTTTTATACAACTACCACTATGTAGGCCTACAAGGAAAGAAGACTGAATTGGAATGAGTTCTTGTCGTGGAGTTGAAAATTTGAGAACGTTTTGAATAATGTAAATCAATGTGTATATTTTTTATTTATTACTAGGGATACTCCAGCGTGCTCCACACGCCAAACCTGTTAGAACTTTCTATACACATAATTATGTTATATTTTCTTTATAATAAAGATGTAGGATTAATAATAACCTCAAAACTAAGATCGTAAATGTCCAAAATGAAATTATTTTATATTATAACATCAGTTATAAATAGGCCTAATAAAAATTAAAAGAACCAGCAATGCTCAGGTCTACATTTTAATAAAAACCTAACCTAAAATTTAGAAAAGTAAATAATTGCTTCAAAGTTTAAAATCAGCTGTTAATGTTAATTGGAAACGTTAGTTGGATCGTAAGTTGGATCGTAAGTTGGATGGTTAGTTGGATCGTGAGTGGTGAAACGCATCCAACTTGCAGTCCAACTCGGTCGTCCTACAAATCGGACCGTGTATGGCCTGCTTTAGTCACAGTAACTAAAGGTAGAAACACACTGCCTTCACGTCACGTAATGTCACTTATTTAGTGTGATATGCTAAGAAGTAGCCTACTCTGCTGCCTCGCATCACCACCATGACACAACTTTCTAGATCATTTCTTTGTTAGTCCTTGCCGTATCAGTATGAAATAAAAGATAATATTCGTATATTTACTTTTATATGTAATAATATATATAAATTAAAAAATGTAACAAATAGGTATTCCTACAGTTATATAAAATCATATCTAAAGTTTACGGTAAACTTGCAGGAGAGGGTGACTCCAGGTTTTGAAATTTGTTATTATATTCTGAAACTATACGTTAAACTAACTATAGTAAAAAAAAGAAAACTCCAAAAAATAGAGGTTAAATTTAACATTAAGTTTAAGTTAAAATTTTCGGTATGTTTGCACTTCTAAACAAAAGCAACTATAAACACTTCACTGACACCAAAATCGTAAATAATAAATATAGGCTACTAAATTAAAATAAACAAAAATAAATAATTGAAAAAAGTTTATAAATCTTACAAAATGTTGATTACCGTCAAGCGGGGCTACTTTGAACTGGTGGTGCTACTTGGAATAAAAGTCGTAACAAGATTAAAAGCATCGTAGCCCAGCAACGATAGCAGTTAGGAACCATAACCACATACCTCTGGAATTCTTATTCCTTCTACTTTAATAAAAATTATAATCTTGTGATTCTTAAAAAATGCATACTTTGGTTTCAGGAATTTTATTTTTGTTGTCCCCAAAAAATCGCAAAAAAATATGTGTCCAAAACTTTTATGTACCAAGGTCAAACTATAGTACATAGAGAGTAAAAATTCATTAAAAATGATAGCCTGGTTAATGGTGATCATTTTTCTGTATAAGAATTTCCTTAAAGTCTGATTTTTTTTTAATTAAATTTTATATTCCAAAGCGCACATTTAAAAACAAAAATGGTACTACGCGGAACATGCATAAAAATTAAATTTTAAATAATTCTTATTCTTTTTTCAGGTTTTAGTTTGTGTTTGGTCCTCTAGAACAATAATTTAGTGTAAAAAAACATTCATTTATTAAGATTTGAGACAGTTTTTTTGTGTTTTTTATAATGGTGCGTACATATAAGCGAAAAGTGGGAGCCCGAAGATACAGAGACTATAGTGATAAAGCCTATAAAAAGGCTATAGAGATAAAGTTTTCAGGCTATAACATACAGTGAAACACTTTTGATTTAGTTTTAAACCATTAATATCACAAACAAAGTGGTAGTTATTTCATAAACAAAGTATGTGAAATTTTAAGACATTTTTTGAAGTGGCTAAAAACGCCCATTTTCTCAAGTGTTTCTATTTTTTCCTTTTCTTTTTACAGCAAGGAGCTATTTTTTTTTTTTTTTTTTTTTTTTGGTTAAATACATACATTTGACTACATACATATATTGTGTTAAGTTATTTATTTATTCCTAACAGCTGCTGAGATATGATTTTTTAAAAGGTTCATGTCAAATTCCGGAGATAAGGTGAGAAAAGGTTCCACGAAATCTTTAAATTTTGTCCAAATTAAATTTTTATTATATGGTTCTGTTCCAAAAAATCCCACCATTCTAATGCATATATCATACTAACCCCATCAATTCATAGTAAACAGTTATTAAGGTTTATAATGCCTGTTTCAAAGTAGCCCCAACGGTGGGGCTACTTGAAACGCATGGTTTTTAATTTTTTTAGGTACAAAAAATTGATTAAAAAACTGATCAATACCTTCATTACATGCACTATTGTGACCTTTAGTCACACAATTAAAATGGTTTGATTCTAACAAATAGTTTGGAATTTATATGCAAAAAAACTAAAATTTCATTCCAAAGTAGCCCCGCTTGACGGTAGTTTTGTTTTTATGTTGAGTTTAGGAGCTTTGTATTTATGGAGCTTGATTCATAGCCTAGTATACCAGTGGAAAAAACGAATCGGTTGTTCAACTATAAACCAATTTTAATAATTAAAAAAAAACTTATAATCTAAAAAAGTGTAGTCTATAGGCCTGGTAAGAAGGAGACACCGATAGTTTGTAACACCACTCACTAGCAGAAACAGTAACTTTGTGATATCTTACCTTTGAAGGTAAGGCTGCAATAGCAAACCACACGCCATTTTCATGGAATGTAATCATCATTGCCTTGTACATGTATCATAAGTAAAAATAGTTGTTCAGAGAAACTAACTTACTTTTTGTGCTCGTGCTAGTACAAACACTTATAAACTTTAAACTTATATTGTTAAAAAATTATGTAATTTAATTTTGTGTCCATGGCGTTGTTAGCTTGCTAGGGAAAACAAGAACATGTAAATGCGATTTAGAGATTGATGTAGCATTGAAAATAATTCTTTAATAATTTTGATTACCTGTTACTTCTAGGCTAAGGTTACGAGACCCAGTAACTTTTTTTTATGATAAACTATAATCATTTTTCATATTTTTCACAAAGATTTAAATTAAACTATAAAGTTTCTTCTTACATAGATTTAGATCGTAAGTGTTAAAAAAAATTTTATAACATATTTAAGAACTTTTTTTTAGAAAAAAAAATAAGACTAAAACACCATTATTTGTTTATTAATATTGTTCTTTAGATCATATATTTTTTCAGATTTAAACATTATTGTAAAACAGTAACATTAGGCCTATGCGGTATTGGACTTAATGTCAAAAAATATAGGCTATATTTGATTTAATTTGAATTAAAGTGTAGTAAGATTATTTGTATTAAGAATAATACAATCTGGAACATCACAAACCTATAAACAATGTTATTTTCTTTTAATGACAATTTGTAAAAGGAAAAATCAGCAATTTTTTAAATAATACAGTAGGCCTATACTATATATTTTTGCCTATATATATATTTAGGGATCTATATTATGTAGTTTGACTATTTCACTTATGTTTTCAGGTGAAAAACAAAGCACCTGCAGAAATCCAAATTACTGCAGAACAGTTGCTTAGAGAAGCAAAAGAAAGAGATTTGGAAATTGTTCCTCCTGTAAGTACCTTTAAAATTGAGTTTTTATCTAAAATGATTAGAAGTTTGTAACTAAACATGTCGGCTACTAAGCAAAGTTATTGTACACCATTACATGTATCATTTATTACAAATGTTATACACGGTCACAGTGTACCTTTAAAATTTAGTTTTTATCTAAAATGATTAGAAGTTTGTAACTAAACATGTAAGCTAAGTTATTGTACACTATTACATGTATCATTTATTACAAATGTTATACACACAGTAGGCCTAAATTGTTTTAAGAAGTTAAAAATACTTTATTGACGATTTTAACCATTTTATATTTTTAAAATGTCCACTATTAAAATAGTCTACTGCACCAAAACATGGACTTATTTGCTACCGGGTGCTCTAGATAGGAGAAAAAAGCGGATGACAGAGAGTAGCCCTATGATTAAATAAATTATACAATACAAGTACGGTAATTATAAGCAAGATTATATTTGATGGCCGTTACCCTTGAAACCCTTGAAAAAGCAGCCTGTAATACACAAGTGCTTGTGTATTGCAAGGAAGTATTGAAGGTACTTTTTTAAATATTATTTGGTTTAAAATTTTAGTAAAAAGCAGTATAAAACCGTATGTTAAATAATATCAATAAAATAAACTAAGCACACACCAAAGACAGATATAATGATCAATGTGGGCGAAAATAGACTGAGACATTATGGTAGATGGCAAACCGGTCAATAACAAAGACCTTTTATCATATATTCGGTCATTTGCTCATTGACACGCTAATGCTGCTAATCAACTAAAAGATATAGATTGCTTCTATCCGGCTGAAAAACAAGTTATTTTTCGATCATTACAAAATATATATCTATGATGGAAAATCGGGCTGTATATTGGAGGTTTTGGATATTAAAGGGTCGAGTTAGAGAGGTTTTATTGTGATAAAATTATGTTAACGTGTTCAAATTAAAAAAAAAAAGTAAAACACTATCCACTGACTTTTGTTAAACAGCCGCCAAAACAAAAAATCTCTGATCCTGAAGAACTCGCAGATTATCAGCATAGGAAAAGACGAACCTTTGAAGACAATATTCGTAAAAACCGTTCAGTGATTAGTAATTGGATAAAGTATGCACAATGGGAGGAGAGTCAGAAGGAAGTACAAAGGTATAGTAATTGAAATAACAAGTTTAAACATAAAATCTATAGGCTAATAAAAGTCAATTTTGTAAATTTGTTTCATTCCAGCTCCTAATTTGTAAGTCAAACTCTTATTTTATTAATAGTGGGCTAACCAGACGATCCTATACAGAAATTTTGTAAATTTATTTTTAGCAATTATGCAAACTTAAATTCAGGTAATAATTCATTTTAAACAGCTGGCCATTGAAAACATGTGAATCAAATATCCTGAACTTCATTTATCAGAAGTTTACCGATTTCAGTTAACCGAATTTCTAATCTTTGATATCTAGTTTTTAATTAACACCTTCTCTTGTAAAATCGTCTATCCATAAATCAAAGCGTCATCCACCTTCTCATTTTGTTCTTATCAAACTATGCTCCTATCTTTTACAGTTTATTTTTGTACAAACATCTTCAATTATTCAAGCTTTTATTTCAATCCTTTACAATTTAAGTCCCTATCCCATATTCCTCTACAATAGTTATTTGTAGTAGTTCTTGTAGTTATTTGCATCAAGGGTGCAAAGTTGAGTTTGTCTCACGAAATAGACATTTGACGCCTGAGGCTTAGAGTTTATTGAGGGTGACTAAGTTAACTTTTTGCACCCGTAACTACACACTTTTTTCCTACGGCTACATTTTAAATTAGTGTTTTAGTAGCTGTTAAATTAGTGAAAAGATCTGTTTTCTAAACAAAACTTGTTAACATTACAATCTAGTTGACAAACGTTTTGTCAATTCCAGATAGTATCGTAGTTCACATAAGTATGTGATACCAAGAGCAGCACAACTCTAAGCACAACAATCAAAATTTTCAAAACAAAGCCTACATCAGCTGTTTACTTGGTTTGTTACTATGCAAGTATTGTTTTACCGCATGCCGTGTGGAAAAAGTAAAACAAAGAGGTATAATTACTTGATGCTGAACACATGTAGTTTGTGAACTGCTGTGAGTGTGCAAAAACACACTTTGTAGATGTAGGAAAAATTTATTAACGTTTCACCTCCGTTATTCTTAAAAATGGTCTTTTATTTATTTTGGAATAACAATCTTCTTTCTATTTAATGGCACCACCATTTCTTTTCTTTTATATTATTTTACCATGAGTCAATAATTCTAATTTTTATAAATCTACAAACTGATAAAAAAAGTAAACACAAATGTTCAACTTAAACACAATTGACCTAATTCGAGTATAGGAGTACCTTATATTCTTTTAAGATGAAAAACTGTGTGAGTTACTATTACCCGTTTTTTGAGTATAACTAATAGTGTATGTATTTAATTTAGAGCGCGGTCAATATACGAACGAGCATTGGATGTCGACCACCGTAATATCACACTATGGCTTAAATACACTGAACTGGAGATGAGAAATCGTCAAGTAAACCATGCACGGAACTTATGGGATAGAGCTGTTACCATATTGCCACGAGCCAACCAATTCTGGTACAAATACACGTATATGGAAGAAATGCTGGGGAATGTTGCTGGTAACTAACTATCCACTCTGTACGCTATTAGCTAAGAAAATAAACGGTACCAGGAACTGGCTCATACTTTCTCACAAACACATATTTAAATTACTAAACAGATTCACTGTGACTTGTAGGGTGGGGTAGGAGGGTTTTTTTATTAAAGTTGGAGATTAATTAATAAATATTATTATTATTATCTAGAGAGAAAACTATTCGATCGATTTCGAAAAAATTTGCACCAAACACGTCAATTAGGTCTTTATAGATGCACGTAAAAAGGTTTAGAAATTTTTTAAAAACAACCCGCTTTATGGCCAAAAAACCCACCAAAATCAGTTATTATTATTATTATTAGCTAAACGAGAATTTTTAGAAAGATGCGGGTTTTTGTATATGGTAGGGCACATTAAAGGCTACAAATAAGCCAAATTTTATCAAAATCGTTAGAGCCGTTTTTTTATAAAAAAATAATAACTGATTTTTGGGGGGTTTTTTGGCCAAAAAGGGGGTTGTTTTTCAAAAATTTTCAAAACCTTTTTTCGTGCATCTATACAGGCCTACTGAACATGTCTGGTGCAAATTTGGTTGAAATCGATCGAATAGTTATCTCTCTAGCTTTGTATACTTTTATTAAAGTAGGCGATTAACTAATAAATATTATTATTATTAGCTAGAGAGAAAACTATTCGATCGATTTCGAACAAATTTGCACCAAACACGTCAATTAGGTCTTTATAGATGCACGTAAAAAGGTTTTGAAAAATTTTGAAAAACAACCCTCTTTATGGCCAAATAACCTCCAAAAATCAGTTATTATTATTATTATTATTATTATTAGCTAAACGAGAATTTTTAGAAAGATGCGGGTTTCTGTATATGGTAGGGCACATTAAGAGGGGACCGGAGTCAATTGTAAAACCGCATTTTAGTTTCCAAAGTGAATACTAGGGTAGCTCTACAAGTTCGTCCGTATCACTACTTGGAGCGCTGCCTGCATAAAATGAGTTTACAGCTACCTGCTCCCAACTGACAGGGAGGGGGAGAGTCCGAGGGATAGCCGAAAAATAAAGTGAATAACACTGTTATACGCATTCACAACAATCACAAGCTAGACAGTCTGGCATTTAGCCGTAGGCTAATAGAAAATGATGAGAGGGCGATAATGCTTACAGAATGTAGGTCCACCCGTAAGTATAAGAATCGCGTTGACATTATTAGTAGCCTACCACTCATAAGTAAATATTGAAATCTTGAGTTCTCTAATGGTACATTACTTGTAAATATTATATTTAAACAGAAATTCAATATTTGTTCAATTCATTACTGATGATTTTAAAAAGTTGTCCAGCTTGTTTTTTTTATATTGCAACATGGTTTGCTTATGACTTAATAGATTATAATATTTACTGTTACAAAGTGTTTGAAACTGTAAAAATTAAAAATAGATTATTTTTACCGATGTTGCCTGTTTCAAACATGAATAGTGTAGTCTAAAGATAACAAACATTTTGCCATACCAATAAGTCTTGTTTACTTCAGTAAAGTATATTGTACAAAATAATATAAATTCAAATATTGTAATAGCAATATTTCTTCAATACCTACAGCTACAGCTTTCAAAGTTTGTGTATACCAAAGCACAGACTATAGAATTTCTATAGTCTGTGACCAAAGTCATATTATTTGTCATTTTTCTGGTGATTAAAATTCCAAAAACCCTTAGGATATTACAGACCTAATATCAGAAGTAATATACATTATATTTGTTTCCTTATCATGTTTCATATCACTGCAAACTATGATAACGATTGATACCTATTCCTGGAAATTCATTTTGCCCTAAGACATTTTTCTGCCGACCTCGGGATGCTTTTTTCGCTAGTACGTTCATATTTTAATTGAATAAAACGAACAGCTGACTTTACGGCCCTAGGGCAGAAAAGAGCTACTTTCGGCCTCCAAATGACGTTCCGAAAATAGCTGAAAACATCGTAGTGTGATGAAAAAGAATTTTTTAATATATTTATATTTTTTATAAATATTTTATTTTTTAAATATTAAAACAAATACTAAAAAAACAAAACAACGCATAAAGTAATAATTACCATAAAGAAAACCCGAGAAGTTAACAAATGGTAACAAAATACAGTTATTTACCAAAAATATCAAAACATTGGTAAAAACATAATAAATTGTACATAGAATATGAGAACAATTAAAAAAATAATGAATGCCTAATACCAAAGAAAACTAAATACAAACAATCCAGTAGCAAAACACATTACTTGGCCTACTCATATAGAGCATAACAAATGTATGATGAAAATAGTGCACACAGGTCAAAGTTTATAAGCACTCTGGTTCGTGGGCTCTTAGTTAGTAATTGCTACAAAAAACTATTATTAAATTTACAGTTTTAGTTTATTTGATTTTTTATATCCAATTACTGTACGAATTCAATGATCTTATTCCTAAATATGTTATACTAGCTGTTACCCGCGACTTTTATTCAAGGGTCGTATTGAGTAACTAAACCACAAACTTTTGATAAAAATAAGAATGATACCGATATTGTAAGAAGTTTGCAATCTTCTTTGCCGGTGAGCGACGCTAGTGAAACCTGCCGGGACATCGATGAACTACTACGGCTGCCGATCCATGTACTTTGTAAACTCTAATTGCAGAGGTATTTTGAAACGACGAAATAAAATACTTCTATTGAATGTAACTGAAATATTAGACGACTATTTTAACGTCACAATACTTTAGTTGATGTAGGTTTAAATTTAAAACATACTTATCTTAAAATACAATTTTTACAACAGAATTAGTTTTGCTATAAAAACGTTGAAGTCTTATGGAGAAATAGATATTGAATTTCTTAAAATAAAAATTATAAAACAAAACTTTCAGTAAACAATTTTTTATAGGCTGATACGTAAGATAGTAACAAATTATTTGTCTGTTACGATTTTTTACTGAACGTGCTGGTTCTCGGTGAGAAAAATATAAACTATACCCTCCCCATGTTAAACTGGAGATCAGAGCCGTGAGCGGTTGGGCTGACTCCGGTCCCCTCTTAAAGGCTACAAATAAGCCAAATTTTATCAAAATCGTTAGAGCCGTTTTTTTATAAAAAAATAATAACTGATTTTTTTGGGGTTTTGGGGCCAAAAAGGGGGTTGTTTTTCAAAATTGTTTAAAACCCTTTTTCGTGCATCTATACAGGCGTAGTGGACATGTCTGGTGCAAATTTGGTTGAAATCGATCGAATAGTTTTCTCTCTAGCTTTGTATACATACAGACATACATACATACATACAGACATACATACAGACATACAGACAGACATTTTGTAAAAAACATTTTTTTGGACTCAGGGGGTCCCAAAACGGATATTTCCACAAAAATCTCAACATCGATTTTTTTTGCGATCACTATACTTTCTCTATAGGCCTACTATAGTATAGTGAGAAAGTAAAATGAACAATGTCAAAATTGCAAATAAAAGTTTGTTGATTATGAATTTATTAATTTGTAAAAAAATATGAAAAGTGGATGTATATTATCTTCATTATTCAATCTCTAACAAAATTTAATTATATTATAAATGAAATTTTTTGGGACAATTTTGTATTTGTACAGTTTTTAACATTTTCTTAAAAACAAATTTAATATATTTTGTCTTCTCTTCATAAAGTAACATATTATATTTTTGGTATACTAATATACGTTTACTACTCCCTTTTTCAAGGAATTTTCGTTACTTATTTGAACTGCAATTTTGGTCAATGCATACATCATCAGGATAATTAAAAACACATATACAGACCACAAAGCACATTTTACGACTAGCGGAAGTCGTTGATAGTTCAATATATACAGGGTGTCCCATAAATAAAGTACCAAATTTTGGTTAGTGGTTCTATGGGTCAAAATAAGAAAAAAGTTCATACAAACGCAGACCCGAAAACGCTTAGTTTTCTAGATATCCGCAATTTTGTTTTTTTTGTACAAAATAATTCTTATCTAGAGAACAGTGTGACTGATTGAGTTCAAACTTGGCAAGAAGTTTAACCTAACAATGGTATATATCAAGAAAAATAATTGATTAAATCCAATGATGAGTTTCAAAATGGCGGCTGTTTAAAAATTTCATACCTAAATTACTCAAAAACCGTACATTTTAACAAAAAATGTCAAGGCACCTTTTTTGTAGGCCCTTTTGAGTCCCTATCAGATGGTGTAACTCTCAAAACAATCGGATGAAGGATGATAGCTAAGTTATGTATAATAATTGGTTTATTCAACCCGGCATACTATACCAACACAGTAAACACAGCAATATTGTATGTACATTTGCTGTCATTATCTTTAACTTAGCTGTTATCCTTCATCCGATTGTTTTGACAGTTACACCATCCGATAAGTAATCAAAAGGGCTAAAGAAAAGGTGTCCTGACATTCTTTGGTATAATGTATGGTTTTTGAGTAGTTTAGGTTTGATATTTTCAAACAACCCCCATTTTGACTCAATCATTCAAACCGTTCTCTAGATAAGAATTATTTTGTACAAAAAACAAAACGGCAGATATCTAGAAAACAGCGTTTTCGGGTCTGTGTTTACATGTACTTTTTTTATTTTGACCTGTAGAACCATTCCCCGAAGTTTGGCACTTTACTTATGGGACATCCTGTATATGTTATTAAAATTTTGATATTTTTTATTTTAACTTAAACTCATACAATTTCTACTTATAGCTAATGGTATGTTTATAAAAAGACTGTGAAAGTCATATTGCTTTAAAATATTTATTTTAGATAGTATATTAATTAGACAGGTCTTAGTTCTGTTTTGCCATAAGTTTTTTCCTAATTACAGGAGCAAGACTAGTATTTGAACGTTGGATGGAATGGGAACCAGATGAGCAAGCATGGTTGACATATATCAAATTTGAGCTGAGATACAAAGAAACTGAGCGAGCTAGAAACATCTACAATAGATTTGTGATAGTACACCCAGAAGTTTCAAATTGGATTAAATATGCAAGGTAAATGAAGCAATGTATACTCTAAGATTAAACTACTTTAAAATCACCTACAGAGGTGATTGTAGTGTCAATTTGTAGGGAAACACATCAAGTTTTAATTCACGTAGTTCGCTAGTGCCGACAGTTCAGCATAATTTCCATACCAAGTACGCTAAAGATCCTCCTAGTAGGCCTACAATTTATGAGTGGCATAAATGTTTTGTAGAAACAGAATGTTCGGTAAGACATGAGAAATCGCCAGGTCGTCCAAGCACATCTAATGAAGTCATTGAGCAAGTGAGACAAAGTTTTGTCAACAGCCTACGAAATCGACCCGGCTTACATCTTGCGAGCTGAAAGTTTCACATACGACTGTTTGGCGAATGTTGAAAAAACATTTGCATTTAAAACCGTACGAATTTACGATTTTACAAGCAATAAAAGACACTGATAAGATTGCCCGTAAGAACTTATGTGCGGATATATTAAATCGAGTAGATGAGGATGAACATTTCTTGGACAACATAATCTTTTCTGACGAGTCAACTTTTCCCCTTAAGTGGCAAGCAAGGTTAACTCACATAACTGTAGGATTTGGGGCAGTGAAAATCTACATCAAACATTGCAACATGTTCGTGATTGCCCTAATTTAACATTTTTTGTGCATTGAGCAAGAACAAAATTTACGGCCCCTTTTTTTCCAAGAGAGAGCCATCAACGGGATAGTGTACCTGGACATGTTACAACAATTTTGATACCACAGATCAATGAGGATGACGAAGAATGCAATGTTTATTTCATGCAAGAAGGCGCAACACCTCACTACCAGACTGATGTCCGAGATTTTCTGAATCACCACTTTCCAGGTCAATGGATTGGCCTTGATGCGCCAATTGCATAGCCCCCACGTTTCCCAGACCTGTTAGATTTTTTCTTATGGGGATTCGTCAAGGATATCGTTTATGTATCTCCTTTGCCGGCTTCTCTTCCTGAGCTTAGAGCGAGAATTTATGCCATTGCTGAGCAAGTTACTCCTGCAATGCTACAGCGGGTTTGGGAGGAAATTGACTACCGATGGGATGTTTGCAGGATCACCAACAGAAGCCACATAGAGCATCTTTAATTTAAGGTAAAAAAACTTTATGTGTTTCCCTACAAATTGACACTGCAATCACCTCTGTAGGTTCTCTGAAAAGATTAATATGATTTTTCAAAGTTGTACTTTTTTTAAACTCCCTGTATTATTAGAATACAGGCTAAGTGTAAAAATACAAATTAACCTAAAATTCATAGTGTGATGTTAAGCTTTGATTGAAGTTTTGAGTAAAGAATTTGATCATACTAACAGGTTTTACATTTCTGATATATACAAAAGTTTTTGCAATTTAGTTCTTAATAGAACTGTGTAAAAATATATATCAATTTCAAATTTCTTATTTTGAAAACACCAGTTTTTATGTTCCTACTACAAGACTGCTAACAAAACTAGACCTAGTTTGAACCCCAAAGCAGAACAACGAGCGACAATGCGACATTGTCGCAGAAAGAAAGTGAGGGCTGCAGAAAGATATCGTATAGAATAACGTTTTTTGCTGGTCAAAAACTAGGGAAGGATCGTTTCTCGTTACCGATTAAGAAATGAATACCTTACCACCGATACTTTACCTTTGGTATCAGTATCAAAAATCGATAGCAGAACTCGAAACGTGATACCAAGAGATACTCAGTTTATATTATCATTGTCAGACTAGCCAGTTCTCCGTATTTTGAATGTAATCTCCGGTATTTGCAATCACATTCTCTCTATTTAAACTTAATCTTAAACTCAATTCAGCATTTAACAATAAAAAAATAAAACTTTCTGTAAAAAATTTAAAACTTTCTTAATTTGATGTATGTAGACATTTTCCCTTGTAAAATGTTTAGGCAATTGTTTCGTTGAAGTAAAGGCTCTTGTTTTATTTGTATTCATGCTTAGGCTTAGTTATTTGTACACAGGAAGATAAAGTAGGTTCAAGGTCAACCACTTATGGTTTCGTTTCTTATCGTGTATATCTATAGAATTCGGGTGTCTACTGTGATAAAAAGTTACAAATTTTATAGATCGGTAACTAAACTATAATAATCTATTTGTTTTAGGTCGGGTAAAACATTTTGGGCATTTTCGGGATTTACGTTACCCGTGATTTGTTTTTTGTGGGAGAGCTGACGAAGTGCCTTTGTTTTACTTGTTATTCATTCTTGCAAATAGCGACATATAATTTCCACTTTTTCTGACTTTAGCCGTTGTTATTTACTGAGGAAGTGTGGCAGTGTATTTGTTTGCTGGAAGTAGTGTGTGCAGCGTTTTTGCCCATCCTCATCAATCTGTGAGATTAAAACGTTTTCCAGCACTATTCAGGTTTAAAAAAAAGTGTTGTAAACTTTGATCTTGTTTAATGCACAAATGATGTTAACTTTTATGCTATCACGAACATGTTTCAAGGGTTTTTATGGATTTTCACTGCTGCAAATCAAGCCCTCTCCAAAAGAAAGAGAGGGTTTTTATAGTATGTAGGAATGTTAATAAAGCTTTTCTTAACTTGATCTACATCATCATGAGATGCATCCCTGTCTTATCCTTTTCATTCTGTATTTATTTACTTCTGAAATTTTGGGTTTTATACTGGATCAAAACATTACACTTATTTTTGCTTGCAGGGGGTTGTCTCAAAAATTAAAAAATACATTCTGATAGGTTATGGTTGCTAATCTGAATTTAATTGCTTAGGCTTAAATAAGAATATTTAGTTTACAGTTCTGTTTTACATAAAACAATTTATAAATAAATGGTTGTAAATACCTTGTATGATTCAATAATCCTTGTTTTTTTTTCATAAATGCGACATGTTTCACCATATCACTGATGGAATCTTCAGGCTGACTGTTTAGTAACATAGCCGCATTATTGATTGATCGAGTCGTTCTTTAACGTTCTAATGATACGGCTACGCATCGATTCAATACTACGCTTCATTTTCTACTTCTCAACAAGCGTTTGCGTTCAGTACAATGAAATTGCAACAATTTTACGACTACGGCTATTTTTTATAACACTAAAATTAATTACTTAAAACAATGCTACTTCGACAGCTTCGTGACTTCAAGCAGTCATCACGGTCATTGTGCACAGGAGGTAACCCTATAACTATACGAATGAAATACAACTTGGTAAGCTTCTACAATTAATATTGTTACTACAGTTCATCTTCCTATTATACAGTCCACTTCTAAGTTAAAAATCTAGCAAAAGTCGAAATACTGACATTAACACCAAACAGTATATATTCGACATACAAATTGTTAAAATTTTATTATTTTTGTACATTTGTACTCGACTTACATACATGAAAAACACATGTGCCAGCTGGTTCTACTGCTTTACTGGATTCAATCCATTTCGATGTTACACTTTTGGTACAAACTTGTAGACGAGCTTGGAAAGAACAACTGCTTCTTATGGATGTAAACACAAGATTAGTTTTACTGCATCGGTTTTGAACTGGTTTGGCTTCCTTTCTCTTCAGCAAAATGGCTAGCTGGTCACTGATTGGCTGATGCTATACTGATGCTGTTTCAAGTCAGCGCAGTAGTGCAAAAGTTGTAGAACATAGTTTTCATTCACTTCACTGTTAGATATTTTTATGTTACAATCGGCCTTTTTTGAATATTTGATGATGTTCGGTTCTTTTTCACTTTTACACTTATATTGCTTGCATTTGTTAGGTTGTTTCTTACAATAGTGATATGGGAATTCTGTATCTAATGCTTAAGGTATTGATTGTAATTCATATTCCTATTCCGTACTAATTTATACAGTTACATTTTGTTGTGGTTAAAGTCAAATTTTCTATTATGGTTCATGAATCGCTTTATCTACGCAACAAGGCACATTAACTAAAATGGATTTCAAAGTTTTGCTTACATAGGTGATGTGTATTGGAACCTAATTAATGGTCCTGGATTGATTACATTATTTCCAGAGTGTTTTTGAGTTAACTATGAGTAAATCTATCTTATGTTAGGTGTTCTGATTGATTTGAATTTATTTATAGCCTATACTAATTTAGTAAAGTGACAATTGTACAAAGTATTTGTACTGTTGTAAGATCCTTATAGAATTCAATTTTTAAAGGAAGGTTCAATTTTTACCTATTATTGATAATAACAGGGAGGCTGATAATAACAGTATATCAATGATAGGTAAAAAATTATTTCTGTGTCAAATTTTTACTTATGCAGATTTATTTTATTTTGTAAATCCTCAGTTTCTTTTTTGCTTTATTTAAAGTTATAACTAGCCTATTTAAATTAAGATTATTATGAATTAATTTCAGAATAATGCGTATACGTTTTATAGTATTATGAATCATTTGAGATAATTATTAAAATTAAATAAATATTCATGCGGTCAATAGACGATTTGCATACAAAGTGTATTAATGGAGTTTGTTAGAGAAAAATTTCAGTTAAAATAAAACCACTATTTTCATTTCACTTCATAATTATGACAATTTAAAAAATGTTTTTATGTATAGGTTTGAAGAACACCACGGTTTTATTTCTGGAGCTCGAAAAGTGTTTGAGAGAGCAGTCGAATTTTTTGGAGAAGAAACTCTTGATGAAAAATTGTTTGTTGCATTTGCCAAATTTGAAGAAGGTCAAAGAGAGGTAGATACATTTTTCTTTTAATTCGTATTTTTATTATTGTAACCATTTTAAACATGCAATTAATAACAATAATAATAATTGAATGTGATGTGCTATTTTGTTAAGGTCTCATGTTTGGAGAGCCAATTTTATAACAAATCTGTTACCACTAATCTGAGAGGAAATTTAGAAATCTGTAAAATACTGTTTAAGAAATTTAATTTGAATAATGTCACTTCAATATTTCAAAATCTGAAAAAACAATTACAATTATTTACTATGAAATGAGTTTGAAGACAGTGTTTACAAAGTTACACAGTTGTTATTTATTCCACTATCTCTCAATTGTTCGTATTTAATTTTTAAAGAAACATGTCTGGTAACAGCTCTTTTCAAGCTTTAAGTCAAATAAAGATCAAGTTTTCCATAAAATAATTTATAAAATGTTTAATAATCTCTCTTTCGGTTATGAAATTTGCCTGCTGTATAGGTACTTATCAGTTTCGAGGATGTTCTATTGCTGGAATAAGCAGACTTTTTCACCTGATGTACCTCTGTTTAATAAAAAAAGTCTACAAAGTTCAGAATCCGAAACAAAACTCTTGGCGTCACTTTTGAGTTAGCGTCGGTCTCATGGTTCAGGTTGAAGCGTTCTGATTGGTGTACAACTTCTCTGTCCAAAGGCAATTACTGCCAGCTTATATTGAGGCTGTAGTTGGGGTTAAAACTCTTTTTTTCATTTTATTTGTGGGTTTCTGTATAAAATATTGTACCTAAATTATGTATTTAATTTTTGATAATGATCTTTTATGTATATTTAATAATTTTACCTAAACAATTTGCTTAGTGCCATTTGAATTATGGCTTCTGGATATGAGGCTATGTAAAAATCTCTCCGTGCAATTCTTGTCTGCATTTGGTTACAAATTACTCTTATTTTTATTGCTATTCCTACTTTACAAGTTACATGGAAGTGAACTATTTGATTTTAACTTATTTGGTCCTTAAGTGGATTTTTAGTAAAGAAATTATTTTAATATATTTTGTTTTACATGTGGACGTTTGAGTTGTGAATTAAATTTAGTGTGATATAATTAATGGTGTTTTGTATGACGTAATTTCTGCGTGCATCTAAGTAATATCCTACGTTAAAATTCAGTAATTTCTTATATTATAATTTATTCTAGATATGTTGTTGTTGTTGTTTTCCAATGGCAGACTATGGGAGAATCAACTCATGAATCCTCTGGCATCCCAGTACAATTTAGCCAAATTCTTTGAAGTCTGTTGTTCGAAGCCAAACTTTGGACACTTCAAAAGATGTTCCCTGTCCATTGGTTCCTCGGGACGATCGCACAACACACAAAGATCATAGTCCAGGACATGGATCCTCTTCAAGTAGGCTGCCCAACAATCATGTCCAGTACCGAGACGAAAATTTGCAACAGCCTCCTTCCTATGCCTGTTCCTGTTATGTTCCCATTCATCCTCTATGCGCTTCCACTTCTTCCCGCTTCTCAGAGCTCTTACTTCCTTTCTGAAAGACCTCTCGTGTTCTGTTGCTAATTAGTCTCTTAGCTGAATCTATGTTCAAAGATTTATTCCAATCATGCATATTGGATCCCATCTTAGCAAGGATATCCGCCCTCTCATTCCCAATCACTCCCATGGGAAATGGATCGTCTTTCTCAGATTTTCTATCTGCCCCATCACCTCTCTTGCTTCCTTGACTGTTTGTACGAGAGATTGTTTGAGGCTACGACCTGTATGGCTGCCTTTAAGTCCACCAGGAATACGATTCTCTGTAATTTAAATTGTCTACATAATAATGGTTTCATAAATGTAGATATTACTTCTATTTCACCGTCAAAGCTTGTTTTATTATCTTCAACAGACACATTGTAATGGTACCAAAATTCGATATATAAACTAAACAGAAGATACATCATATCAGGGATCATTTCATTAACCACCAATCCCTGATAGCACAAATAAAAAATACTCATAGCCCATTACCTTCACATTCCATTTCAAACATTAATATAAAATCATTCACCATGTTTGTAAACCCATATAATATTAAGTTTAAATAGGAAAATATAAATAACCAATAAAAATAATTTACAAGGTTGAAAAATGAGAAGAAGAAAATCGTTAGAGGAAGGAGGAAGAAGAAGGTGATTTTGGGGGGGAGTAAGCAGTTCTATGGCAGCAACTTGAGTAACAGTCCAGTGTGTGCACAGCTCAAACTGAATTTTAATAAGTGTTAGAATAAACTACATATAAAAGTTACCACCAAAAAAAAATATAAATTGAACAGTCTGTATATTGAGTACATAATTATTAAACCTACATCCAGTCAATTTGGTGAGTTTATTCCAGTTCACATCCTTTTTCACACCAGACCTCCATATTTTCCTCACATGAAGCTTCTAAACCTAAACCATCAACTAATCGTCACCGTTTCTTCAACCATTCAGAAATTTTAATCAACCCTTTATTTTAATCTTAAGTCCAAAATTGTAAACCATTTCAATCACGTCACAAGTTAGCATCAATCATCTTTCATTAGCATAAACCTAGGTTAAGTGTTCATTTTGTTAATAGTTATTAAATATTTATTTGTTCTTGTTAAATACTGTATAACTAAACTAAAAAGAAAAACCTCACAACCAGCTAGCTGGCAACCCAATTGTAAAAATAAACCCGAGATTTGTTAAAGTTAATAAATAATGTATAAATCCATTTCATAGCGTCTCTGTTTATTTTATATTCGACGATAAACGCGGAAGGATACAACGTACACAACACTTAACATTCTAAAATTGGCACCACAACGAGTGGGCTATTAGAAAATAATTAGTTACATCATAACATAGTGTGAAAAGAGTGATAAATATTTCCTGCCCCTGTTCCACAACACAGTCCAACAGCGGTCCAATACAGTACCACCAGAATAAATTCTGAGTCGTCCATATAATTGGTATCATTCTTCTATTGTGGATAAGGCTAACTGCTTCAACTCATTTAAGTTAGTATCTTGTTTATTAACTAATAAGAGTAAAGTCAAGTTGACATTATATGGGTCTGACCCCAAAGGGTCTGAGATCCAGCAGGGATCCTCAATTTGACCGGGTATTCCGAGTTGCTCCAAGTACTTGAGATCACATTCCAATAGAAGATTTTGAGTCTTGAGTCGTTGTATTTGACGATCTCTTGTCCAAGTTGTGTGCGGTAAGGCCTTCAGTGTAAGTACCTCAATTGCTTCCTGTTTCATTATCTCTCTAGATTTTGGAAGGATCCTAGTATACAGCTGCAGTTGGTGTAGATTTTACTACCCCGGTTAGTGTGTTGTTTTGAGCTTGTTCCATGTTTGTCTTGTCGGCGATGGTCAGTACTTCACTTCCATAAGTCAAGATGGGCTTCACATAGGTTTTGTATGTGGTATTCAACATATCATGAGTGCCTCACCTTGTCGCTCCTGCCAATCGCTTGAGGATTCTTAGTCTTTTGTTAACTTTATCCACTATGTCGGAAATGTGGTCCTTCCAACTCAGTTTATTGTCCATATATATTCCCAGGTACCTCATGCACCCACTCTTTGGCAAAAATTAATCCCTGATACTCAAGGAGAAATCACAGTTATTATGTCGCAGGGAGAAAAACTGGTACTGTGTTTTGGTCTCATTGTTCTTCATGTTGTTTTCTGATGCCCACTCACAAAGCCGCCACCAGAGCACCATTCATCCTTTCTTCCAAGAGCCACTGCTTTATTCTAGATATATCAATCGTTATTTTATAGATTCTGAACATCCTAATAGTTAAATTTTGGTAATCT
>JAGFPH010004938.1:72201-86604 GCA_018207615.1 Philaenus spumarius | reverse complement strand
TACTTTCATCTTTAACCTGTGGCAACTCTACTCTCAATCACTCTCAGTTAACACATTTTAAATCAATCATTCACACCACAAATCAAATTCTTCACAATATTCAAATTTACATTTACATTTACATACATTCATACCAATTCAACACATTACCTATATATCAAATTGTGAATAAGACCTCTAAAGATGGCAATAACCCCCTTTTCAGACAACGTACAAGGATAACTCCATGAGAGTGCAACTACCTGACAAAAAATGGAAAGAAGAAAATAAAATAAAATATTCAACGGAGTATGTATATGTACATAAAAACAAGTTGGTGATGGTGTGCGTCAGCAAACACCATCCTTATAACTATGGAGGTTTATGACACCAGCAAACATACATCACTGATGTTCACCATGGTGAGTGAACATCAGCTACTTGGCCGTTTTTTAAAGGACGCCGTACCTTGAAATCACCAGACATGACCCAACATTGCTATCTCTATGACCCGCAATGATGACGCGTTGAGCCATGCCTGGCTACAACACACAAACTTGGATTAAATCATCTATTAAATCTTACATAATCATTTCTCATAATATAATCATATATAACATGCTAATCTATCTATGTTCTCATTATTTATTAACTAACACCTAATACAAGTACTACGGCGTAGCAAGGTTTGTTGAAACATAGAATTTTCGCAATTCCACCACATTATAGGTGCCTACTTCCTCTCCTGTCTCTATCTCCTCCAAAACATAAGCATTTTCCATCTTTCTTGCTCTCACTTTATATGGACCTCTATACAATAGAAAGAACTTCTTTATTTCTTTCTTAAGTTGCGACGACAAATAGTGATTTTTCACTAATACTAAATCTCCAACCTCATATACTATGGGTTTCACATTTTTATCATGTAATCTCTTACGCTGATCAGCCTTCAACCTGAGTTGCTTCCTTACTAACGCTAACCTTTCATCGTTATTCATTTTATTTTGATTTGGGCTTTCTACCAAATTCCTATATATCCTTGGACATTTTTTCTGATACATAATCTCATAGGGTGCAAAGTTTGTAGAGTCATGTATGGAATAGTTTATGCACCTCTCTATGAATGACACATATTCCGGCCATCTATTATGCTGTTCATTTACATATATTCGAAACATTTTCCCTAACTCCCTCATGCATCTTTCGCTGGGATTGCTTTGTGGATGATATACGGATGTGTGTCTGATGTGAATGCCTTCCCATCCTAAAGTATCATACCAAACACTTGACTGAAATTGACTGCCATGATCACTTAGAATGACATTCGGTTTTCCTACTTCTACCATGTAACACTGTGTTATTTTTTCTGCCAAAACTTTCGAGATTGCCCTCTTTATGGGATATAATTTAATAAATTTAGAAAAAACATCCAACACGACAAAAATATATTTAACGCCTCCCCTCCCAACGGGCAACTCTCCAAACAAATCAACCGCGATTAGATCTAATGGTTTACTCGGTATTATATTTTTCATTAGTCCCTCTTGCTTTTGATTACTAATTTTGCTTTTTTGACAAAGTACACATCCCCTTAATTTGTTTTTTATAATTTTTTCCATTTTCGGAAAACTAAATGTTTCTCTCAAGATACGGTAACACTTGCTGCTGCCAATGTGACCATACCTTTCATGACAGTCATCTATTATACTATCCAACATAACCAATGGTAAACATATCTTATAACTATCTGAATCATTATATCTTCTAAACAATACATTCTTATAAATTATGAAATATTTCTTTAATTTACTATAATTTTGATCTCTGTCATTTAAAGTTTCTATTATCTGCTTATATTTAACATCGTTTTGTTGTTCAATTACTAATTTTTCAAACATTTTCTTAATTCTCTTATCATTAAATTTCCATTGTTTTTCTAATTTAGCATTATACACCTTTAGCACACCCTCTTCATTTTTTCTAATCATATCCTTATTACTTGTTCTTGACAAAACATCTGCAGCTATATTTTCTTTACCTGGGCAGTATTCTATATCTAAGTTGTATTCTTGAAGGTATAACATCCATCTAAGCAATCTCCCATGAGTCAACTTACAATTTTTTAGAAACATGAGCGCCTTGTGATCCGATCTTACTATTGTTTTATTTCCTAAGATGTAATTTCTGAATTTCTTACATCCAAACAGAATGCTCAACAGTTCTTTTTCTGTTATGGTATATCTCAGCTCGAAGTCTTGCAAGCTTCTGCTGGCAAATGCTATCACCATCTTATCACCATTCTGGTCTAATTGATACAATATAACTCCTAAAGCAATATCTGAGGCATCGGTGCTCATGTAAAAGGTCTCACTGAAGTTCGGGTGTTTCAGCATAACACATTTTAAAAACTCTTGTTTAATCTTGTTAAACACTTCCCTTTCTTTCTCTCTCCATATCCATTGTTTTTTAGCTTTACCATTATTTCCTAACAAATGTCGAAATTGTGCCGTTAACTCTGCATAGTTTTGTCTAAATTTTCTATAGTAATTGCACAGACCCAAAAAACTTTGTAACTGTTTTAAGTTCTTTGGCTCTGGAAATGACTGAATGACTCTAACTTTTTCTTCATCTGCCCTTATACCCAAATTTGAAATGTGATAACCTAAAAAATTAATCTCCCTTTTACAAAAACTAGATTTACTAAGCTTTACTGTAACATTGAACTGTCTTAATCTCTCAAAAAGTCTTGCTAAATGTTCAATGTGTTCATGAAACGTTCTTGACGCTATGCAGATGTCATCGACATAAATGATAGCAAAAGATTGGACCTCTGGTCCCATGACATGGCTTAACCCTTTCTTGAACACTGAGGTACTTATATTCAAACCAAACGGTAACCTTTTAAATTGTAAATTTCGCCCATTAAAAGTAAACGCTACATATTTTCTGGATTCTGCATCCAATTCTATTTGCCAAAACCCACTTACCAAATCAATACTACTAATGTAATTTACCCCCTCAAATCTTTGTAACAAGTCATCAATGTTCTCAGGTGCTTCCCTGTCAGGTACTATTAATTTGTTTACTTGTCTTGCGTCAAGACACAACCTAACTGAGCCGTCCTTTTTTATGACGCATACTAAGGGATTTGAATAAGGACTGCTTGAACTTTCTAAAATGTCATTTGCTATCATTTTCTCAATTTCGCAGTGCACCGCTTCTCTTTTCGAATGAGGCACTGCATATGACCTATTTATAAATGGTTCATTTGGTTTAATGTTTAATTTGGCCTTAAAATCCTTTATTTTTCCCGCTTTATCTGAAAAAATATCCCTATAATAATTCAAAACAGTGGCCAACTTACTTTGTTCTAATTCATTCCCCAAGTTACTACTATCAATTACTTCCCTTAAATTTTGTTCCCACTCTAATTCCCTATCGTTTTCTAATATTTCCAAATTGTCCTCACTATACATTGCCTCATTATAAAAAGAATAAACCGTGTCCTCCATTTGTGACTCTATATTATTAAACATATTTGTTTCTTCAAAAACAACATTATTTTTATTTTTACATAATTTTAAACCACACACATACATTTCCTCTTTATTAATGAATTTTGTATCTATTTCAACGTTCTCATGTTTAAAATGTATCAATTTGTTTTCAAAATCTATTCTAGCTCTACAACTTTCCAAAAAATCACACCCCATTATAAAATCTAAATTTAGCCCATTAATTACTAAAAAATTCATTAATAAAGTTTTATTGTTTATCTTAACCTCTAAGCATATTTGTTTTGAAATTCTCTTACTTCTAGTGCCAGTTACTCCAGTTATTAACAGGTTTGACACTGGTAACTCCATAATTTTATTTTGGCTTAATTCTACCAATTCTTTGAAAATATTTTCACTTACTACAGTAACTTCTGAACCAGAGTCTACTATGCAAGAATATTTTTTATTAAAGACTTCTATCTCTATTTCTACTATGTCACCCTTAATAGGTTTAGATTTAATTTCAGTGAAATTATTTTCATTTATTAGCATATCATTTGATTCTAACTTTAAATTATTATTATTGTTACTATTATGTATGTGTGTCGTTAAAATTTTACTAACACTAGATTCCGTCGGCTTGTCTTGTTCCGACAAATGAATACCAGCCGATTGTATTATTGTCGATGCTCGTTTCCCTTATTTTGCCCAGGTGAGGTTTGTCTATTTTGACCGTTACCATTACCTGCCATATATCTATTAGAATCATTCGGTGGCCTATTATACTGTCCATTCTGTTCCCTATTGGCTGCATTTCCACTATTGTTCGTATTAAATGATGGCCTATTTTGATTAAATGCCCTATTTTGTTCAAAAGGTGGCCTGTTTTGGCTAAATGTTGACCTATTATTGTCATATGTTTGCCTATGTTGCTGGAATGGCCTATTTTGGAAGAACGATGGCCTATTTTGATTAATTTCTTTACGGAATACGTTAGCCTCTGGATTACTATTTCTATTTTCATTAATATGTTTTTGGCTCTCTTGCCAATCCATGATGATTTTTTCTAACCTATTCAAACTATCAGGCATTGCTGCCAACAACACTAGTCTTAAATCATTAGGTAATTGTTTAACAATATGCCTCGTGAATGTTTCCATTGGCATTGGTGGGTCCAAAAATTGCGTTTGATGAAATAACCTGATTACATAGTTATGTATATCCCTAACCTGTCCCTGATAAACTTTACCTAACATTATTTTTACTCTCAGATTCTCCTGTTTGTCCTGAGACCAAAATCTATTCAAAAAAGCTACTTTAAACTCTGAAAAATCTTTCCACTCTATATTGTGAACATCAAACCAAATTTCTGCTTCCTCTTTAAAATATTTTCTAATCAATACTTTTTTGAACTCCCACTTATCTTGTCTACATTTGTTAAACATTTCTAAAGCATTCAAAAATGTTTTTGGATGCGGTTCTCTTTTCTCATGGTAAAAATCTGGTACTACCGTTTCATTTCTTGCATCACCAATCATAACTACTGAATTGCTGTCTAACCTTGTTTCAATATCATTTTTAAATTCTTCCAAATTACTACTAACATTCTTAAATTTAGAATCTATTTTACTAGTAAAATCCTCTTCCAGATCTTTTGTTTTCTGTTTCACCTGTTCTATATCTTTATTTACTACAACAAATTTCTTATCCATTTTTTCATTCATTTTAGTTAGGCCATTTTCAACCTTGCCATCAATTTCAAGACATTTATCTTCCACTACTTTTACTTTATCAGTTAAGCTCTCATTTATGCATACTAACTTATTTTCAAAAGATCTGGCAGTTTCATTTACTTTGTTATCAATTACCCCTATTTTACTATTCATGCTATTAACAAGTTCACTAAATTTTAGGTCACTCTCCGTTCTTAAATCTCTACATTCCTTACGCATTATTTCCATCTCATTTTGCAACTTTATACTCAAATCGTTATAACTAGCTTCAGATTTTACACTTAAATTTTTTATTTCAGTTTTTAAACTATCATTGTTTACTTTATTATCTGCAAAATTTTTGTTCATTTGTTCGTTCATCTGTTTCATAAAACACATAAGTGCTTCCATTTCACTAGACCTACTATTTGAATTTTCTTTTGACCTAACCTCACTCACATTTTCTTTGATTATTTCAGTCATCTCTGAATTTACCACTTCATCCTGCACACTGATGGACTGATCCAGGTCTAATCCTGAATCGTTCATTTCAACTCTATTTGCCATATTTCAAAATCTATTTCAACAATTTGAAATTCAGTTGCCTGCCACAACGCCTCAAAAATCTCCAAATTTGCCACGACATCCATCTCGCCTTCGTTTAATAGCCCCCGAGTTGGACGCCATTTTGTAACGGTTGGTTACAAAAAATAAAATAAAAAGTCAGTTATACTGTGTTAAAAAAAAATGGGGTTCGATAAAAAGTTCAAAATTAAAAAAAAATATGTTTTAAATCAAAATAAAAATGCTATATGTGGATTGTCTAATACCATTAGTATCTCTTCAACACCTCCTTTACCTATTAACCTTAAAAACAAAAATCGTCGCTCATGTACTATTTAAAATTGCTTATGCACCTCTTAGGCCTATTGCCTCACTTCAATAATAATCATCGCCCACCTTAACTCTCCATAACCTCTTTCTTCCAACTTCAACGTAGAACAATATTAAATATTTCACCTTACTTCAACTCACCTTACTATGATTCACCTTACCTAAATGCACCTTACTTGAATTCACCTTAAAAATCACCTTCACTTGACTCCCATAATCTTAATAATAAAAAAAAAAAACAATCATGATAATTTGCGACAATCCACATATAACCTCACTTGTGCTCTGTTTGCATATCTTTACTTATAATTACTAATTACTGAAAAATACTTGTTAATTAATTCTATCTTCTTAGGGGTGTGAACCTGGCTAATTAAAGTAGTGGCTAAACGGATATTCGTGGCTATAGAAAGAAGTTCAAAGCATTGTGGCAGCAACTATTTTGTTTAATCAAACATAATTAAAAATGGATATTTACAGCAATTAAGAAACATAAACATAGTGATACATATATACAAACAAGTCAAAAAATTATTTACAGTTGTACAAAGTTTTGGGAACCATATCTTAAGTGATGACGCAATAAAAGTTAAAAGAAGTTACCTTTTTTAAAAAAATAAAAAATTCTACATTTGCAGACTAAAAAAATGTCTTATGGCCATTATTACTTACAGTTTCACTTATTATGTTCGTCGCACTGTCCGTTACCTAGGATTTTTTCGTCGATTACACAATTCACCTCTGAAGCCTACCTTACATAATCCCGCCAAAGCACATGGAAAAAGTTATGTGTTGAAAAACACTTAATCCATTTGATCAACTCGATTTCTGATAACTACAACAACTCAAAGACACATTTGCTTTACTTTGTGACAAAACTCGTCACCCTGTTATAAGAAAAAACTACATTTTCTTGCACTTTTATTCGTCGACTTTGTGCAACTCACACCAGCTATATCGCCATCTTGATGGAAGACGCTGCTTGTAATACTTTCTACCTCGTCCCAGTGAAGGACCAGTACGTTTTAGAACGTTCCGTATCTTGTGACATCTGTGCTCTTTCACATACATAGATTGATCCCTTCTCTCTCTTCCAATTGCTTCCATGATCACTGTACATACTATCATATTAAGTTTTCGCTTCATATTAAATTGTGCTATGTACTGTTGTTATATTCTTTTTTATTTATTTATTTATTTATTTATCGAACTGTTTATAGTCTTAAATACCGCTTCATATTGTTCGCTTATAACGCACCACTCGTTGAAATAAAGTTTCTGTACAATTTCACCTTTTACATACGCTCATATTTTAATATATATTTTTTAAGTCTGCTTTTACGTTTTATTATTTGTTTATTAAAGAAAAAATGATTCTACTGTAATTATTTTGCGTCATTAAGAAATGTAATTATATGAAAAAATTAAATGATTAATATTATTTATATATTGCGTCATTATTTCATTTAGACCAAATCTCTGTTCCTTTAGTCACTATAGGAAACAGCTGACTCATTTCTTACTTTATTATTTTCTCTGTGACATGGACGTAAGTGTTACAACATTAACACATACAGTAGCACAAATAACATTGCGTCATCCCGAAATGTCCGTCAAATAATCGATGTTTGAGACTTCGGCCAGTTAATATAATTGATTTTGTTGTTTCTTGAAATAGGCCAGTTAAGCCGAGGACCGATTGATCCGAGGCCGGTTAAGAGGGGTTCTACTGTAATTAGAACCTATTATATTTTGAACAGTATGTATACTTATTTTTATTTGATAGAATATGTAGTGTTTTTAGTTTATATATTTTTTATACTGTTGATTTTGTAAAGAAGCGATGAATAAAACTTACTTACTAGTTACTTACTTACTTCTTATAAAAGTAAGCATATTATCTGCACCCTTAAACTCACCAAAGATACATAAAGGAGGTTTGGTGAGATTTTTGCTTGTTCACTATTCAGATGTCACAACGGCAGAGTAAGAGTATTATAATGGACCTACTAATGGAAGTCCCAATTTTAATAAGCTATTGCAATGTCAAATAATATACAGTAACAGTTTTTATTAGTTAAGAACTTTACACTACTTTAACGAAACATTTGTTGAGATAAGGAAATTATCATGAATCGTGTCTTCTGATTATATTACTTACCAATGATTTCCTAGCAACAGTTAGATTTTTATGTCTTATTTCAAAATGTGAGTACAAGAGCCAAATTTTCGTAAAAGTAAATTTCTTATGCGGAATTAAATCAAGACATGCTCGGTACACTTGACGAGTCCTCTCTTCATCTTCTGCTTCGAGTTCTTCAAACAGTGCATAATTGATCCATAGATAAATATATCGTCTCCAAAACTGTTTCTCCTGAAACACAAATAATTTATTTTTAATGCTAATTTTGGGCATACATTAAAGTAGATAACCCTAATTATAAAGTAACATCCTAATTTATAAAACATATTTATCAGTTCATATTTTATTTTGTTCCACAGTAAATAAGAGGAATGTAGCTAGGTTTTTATTATTCAATTTCAAACATTTTCGCCCCAAAACCAACAAAGAGATATCGAATAAAATGTGTTTTATTGCTGCGCCTACTATACAATTTAAGTTTTATATGTTACAGCAAAAATCGATGTGGTTCTCATCAAGACTATATTTTTAAATTATAACAATATATAATTAGAATCAGTAAACAATAACAACTAAACTAAAACTAGTTAACACTTTGAACCCTGAGCCCGAGTATAGGTCGGGCCAAGTTTGTGGCGCTAGCTACCGAAGCCTGAGTATACCTCGGGTCACTCTATTTAATTCTATAACTCAGCTTAGTTGGCATATATTTGAGTTTAGTCATTCTCATCATGTTTATTAGTTGTTTTAGTTTGTATGTCTTTGGCCTTTGGAATTTTTATAACACCGGCCAACAAAAATATTATATAAATATCAGATGGTGTCTGATCAGCTGTGTGCATTCAGTAATCGACTTTTGTCTGCTTAGCGATGTAACTCGATTACGATGTGTATTTCCATTAGTTCAGATTGTGTTGTAAGTTTTTTTTTTTTATTAGTGGTATTTTATTGTTGAAAAGTTTATAGTTCGTAAGTGTTTTTTTAGTGTTTGTAAAGTGTAAATAAAGTGTTTGTTGTAAACTAAAGGACTATGTAGCTATTTTTTTTTTTAAATTTTTCATAATTTTTCATAGTTTGTTACCATTTTGTATTTTTAATAAGCCTTTGAAGTATTTACATTTACTTAAAGCTTATTATTTTGTCTTTAAAATGATATATAATATGTTACACTTTTAAATAAAATAAGTAACAGATTTTTTTTTTATTTTACCAAAACCCCCAGGTAGCTACGCACGACAATGCGTTAAGGGTCCAGGGTTCAAAGTGTTAAAAAAAAAAATACAGTGCAAGTAAAAACAGAATATTTAAAAGAACATATCTTCAAACATAAGACAAAAGTTTACATAAAATTGAAATTAGTTAGCAAGCAATCCTCTAAAACTAAACCAAAACAGAAAGTTATCATACAAATTCGTTTTGGCTCAATCTACAGTTTCAGTTAGATTTCAAAGTTCCCATTTACTCCCGTAAGCTAAGCAAATGCACTTTGAGCTAACGGTTGCAGTTATCTAAAATAATTTCAGACACAAGTTTTTGGTAATATTCATAAGATTTAGAACAATTCTGATCTGGCTCGGTATTGTGTCTACTAAGGGATTAAATGCATTATTTGTTATGCTACCTTAATTGGTCATCCCTCGCTGCCAGAGTTGGTCCTACCAAAAATTGTTTCCGTCAAAAGTTTTAGATAATATTTACAGGTTTATAATAACTTTGAACATGTTTGTTACTGTACCCTACAAAAGCAGTTTTGATTTTTTGGCCCTTTTAAAATAATTAATTACAGATTAAATTATATTTATTATGTGCACAATTATAAAATCGTTCAAAGAAAAGAGTATAAACCTCTTTTACCTGTCACATATAGGACATAAGAAGAAAGACGGGTAATAACTAACTAGTTGTTTACGGAAGTTATACTCGAGTGTTTTTGTGTGCTGTTGCGTGTTGTTGCAAGCAGTTGATTGTTTGAAGACTTGTTTAACACTCTTCAGATTGGAAAAAGAAAACATACAAATTAAATTCTTTGAAGTTAGGGCAAAAGGGCTTAAGTCAGAAATTGTTAACGATACCGGAGAAGCACTCAAAGTTTTGACAAACTCATGGTTTGCATTGAAGTATATATTATACGCAAGAAGAGAAGGGGCGAGATAGGCAATACCGGTAGCACGTAACTCAAGTGCTGTTTTGTTCTCAGTTCTTATTGACAAGCCATAGCTGAGTTGATAGCGTAGAATCTTCCTGATCAGAAGATACCGGGTTCGAATCTCGGCTAGACCAGGTAACTTTTCATATCTGTGGTTTTGAGGGTAGGAGGACGGAAGTAAAGCAAACGGTGGTTGGCTCACTTCCAAGCTGACGGGATATGACTAGTTATCAGTTCTCCGGCTTGGGATCATTTGTATAAGATATTTATGTATGTGTATATACATATATTTATTTAAAAAAAAATTGTTTTTTATATAACTTTGACTTTTTTACCATTGAAGTTTGACCGCGTAACCATTGAAATCACAAACAATATATATTTTATTCGTACAATAATAATTCGTTAACAATTTCTGACTTAAACCCTTTTGCCCTAACTTCAAAGAATTAGAAAATGCTGTATTTTCTAATTTCTAAGATCTATGAAAATTTTCAACTCCTCTGATTTTAAAGACAACTTTTGTAATTTCCTTGTACTTATAAGAAATTATTTTTTTTAGTAACAAAATTAAGTTAAATAAACTCTAAAAAGTTATTCTTGAAATATTAGCAAAAACATTATTTTTTATTGAATACCTTTGTAGGTGGAACATTTGCTATGGCTCTCTCGTACGTTTCTCTTATTACGTCTAAATGTCCTTCATCTTCCACTAAGCGTAAAAAGTCAAACCAAGCATCATAGTTGTTTGGGTTGGTTTTTACTTCCTAAAATTAAAACATACTATTAAAGTCAGACACATCTATTCAAGAATAATAGTAATTAAATTAATAAGATTATATAAATCTTTTAAAATGTGTATACTACAAATACACAAATGTTTCTGTTGCACAAAATTAAAACTACTTGAGAGATTTGAAATAGAATTGCACAAACAGATCAGAAATGCAACTATTGGGCAAAATAAATAGGCGTCTTTAGTTTCTTATATTTAGAATTGTTTTTGTAGTCCTAAATTCCACCAGGTTAAATATATGTTCATAAGCCAGAAACTGTCCAATTTGGAAATAAAATCATTTGTATAAGTTTTTCATATTAGTAATGCAGTTGCCACTGCTTAAGCAGGACACCAGAATGAAAGTACTGAATTACTAGGAATTGTTTAAAGTGATATTTTTGAAACTGACTGTCATGATGACTAATTTTGATGAGATATAAGCTAACTCAAAATGTTAACATGGCAACTGAAAAAGTAGACATTAATTGCTCAGTTAGTTTTTCTTATGCTTTCGATTTCTCAATACATGCAAACTACACATAGTTTGGAAAATACTTTTTCTAATAATTCAAAATCAATATTCAGTTTGACTATGACGAGCAGTTTAATTTCAGTGGAAATGTGACATTAAAGTTTGTGAACATTTAAGAGTTTGTTAGGGTTGATTTTAGCAAAACTCTTTTATTTGCGGGTTCAAACACTACATTGGTTAGTAACAAAGGGACAGATCAATAACAATACATCCGTGGTTCAGTGGTAATACTCAATTTAACATTAATTTATTCGCAAGATACAATAATACAAATATATATATGATTCATTAGCCTACTGCATACATTTCCTTTGCTAGGTTTGACCTTTACAAGACAGACTGGATTTACGGTACCGGCAAATAAAGCGAGTTACGTTTATGTTAATAACCCCAAAATCTGAATACAATGTGACTTTAAAAACAGACCAAAATACTTTGCTTTGTTCACTCAGTGTGTTGTCTTCAACAAGTCCTGTACTTCCTTAACTTGAGATCTCGTCCCAATGGCACAAACTTTGAACTGATCGGAAATCCTCATCTCGATCTCCTGGCCGCACTTTTAATAACGAACTGGCCTAACTTCCGGCCCAATACCTTAACAACAGACTGGCCTAACTCGCAGCCCCTCACTGGTGACCCGACCACTCTACTCTGGCCCATCGACAAACCCTCTCTGGCCCAGATTCTAGATTCAGATTATACTTTATAACCCGTCTAGCTTCCTGTTGACATCTCCACCAAAACAACCGTTGCTGCCGAAGCATTTGTTTTGTTCCGCGTTAAACGACCTATCACACAACCTTGCTACTATTTCCGTATTCATATTATACTTCCAAGTCTATTTTGCTGGTCAATAATACCTTCACATCAAATCACTAACTGTAACAATTAATATAACTAAAATATATCTTACTTTAATATATCAAACTCTAAACTCTAATAAATGGTTTGTTAACCATCAATTCGTAACAAGTTACACACCAACAAAATTCTTAAAGAAAATATTATAGTTTAAAGACTTTTCCAGAAGATATAATGAAACACTTTTTAATTTCTATCTTCAAAGTGAGCTTACTTCCTAAGAAGACAATGTTTTTTAAACATGTAAAATAACAGCAAACAGTATAAATATTTATTTTGAATGAAGCTTTTAATTTTATGATTAGGTACGCAAATGTTTACATAGACTTTAAATGTTGTAAACTACAATAGTAATTCATTGTGTAAGAATTTGCATACATTAAATATTAGATGTCACTAATTGGAACACTTTATCATAAAATGTACTTTCTTCCAATAAAAAGTATTAGTTTAACATAAAAAGCTCATATTCTCAAATGTTTAAGTAAAGAATTTATCATAACTGAAGAATTAAAAGTAAAATGTTATATAAAAAAAAAATTGTCTTTCACTACCCTGTACCAGAAAGTCCTATAATCACGTACAGAAGAAGGCATTGTAAATGAATAACTTTCTATGAAATTAACCACTTTATATCATTAATATGATGCTAACATACTTTCAAGTCCAACTGAGTTTTAATCGAAGAAAGGACTGCTGTAAAAAAGGGGTGAACTTTGACACCTTGTTCTGTATGAACAAAAATAACTAGTACTGAAATTAAAGCAGCTGTGGTTGGTTTTTAGACCAGCTGATTACATTGTTGCCAGGCCATTGTTGCTTGTTATTACTTGCTTGTTTAGCTGTAAACATTTTTATCGTAGAACATTATTTTCGTTCATACAGAACAGATCGTTCCGGAGGTCCTAGTTTGATGCAAACTGCTGTAGAGTTTCAAGAACTATTTCACTAATTGTCGCTCATTAATGATAAGTGTTGTTAACAAGTTCTGTCGTACGGGCAGTGTTTTGACTAACGTAAAAGGTGTGTAGGCCGTTCGAAAACTACCACTACGAATGAAAAAAAAAAAAGGATGACTTCCTCAGCAAGCCCTGTAGTCTTTAAAAAGAAGCCTTCACTAGACAACTTTGAAAATAAAAATCAACATAGACGTTTGAGAAGAATGTTTAAAATCCTTGGTGGATTCCCAACAAACTGGTCAACCTTTAAATGTAAGGGAAAAAAAAGACAGAGTAGTTTGTTGCGCTTCAATGTTAACAATGAACTGTAAAAACAATGGCTTCCTACACGTTTCTTGGATTTCAACGTCCTGACGATGTCCTTCTTTGGCCTTGTACGGAAGGATGTATTCTTCATAAAAAAAATTGCAAATAAATACTTAATTGAAAAAGAACTTTGTAACTTGCACACTAATACTAACCTCTTCGTACTGGAATTTTCTTTTACTAACAATGACATCCTCAATGCCTGTACGATCACCATACTTCTTTTCGTGTATTGTGTATGCTTTATACAACTCTGCAGTATGATCCTTTGGGATATGATCCAAAGCGTATTTGTAAATAACTCGGGCTCTGTCATGCTGGAAACAAAATACCGCAAGGTTTAGTTTGTGAAATTGAAAAATAATAAATACATCAAGAAACATAATTTAAAAGGAGAAAAATAATACAAATATATAGCAGTAACCATTTAAAACAAAAAATACCAAGAGAGAACAAATTGCTTATAACTTATTCCGTACTAGGAAAAAATCTGAATTTACAATGTTTATGTAAATATAATTACTATAAAATAACTGTGTTTAAAATGTAGATTAATAATTTATTTTACAAAGTTTTAATTTAATCCTCAAATTTTA
>JAGFPH010004938.1:54498-72101 GCA_018207615.1 Philaenus spumarius | reverse complement strand
AGCCACTTTTTAGTTTTTGACAGTTTGCGAAAGGTAGCATGTACTGGCAACCTGCTAAATTGCCGTGCGGTCGGTGTTCAGGTAGCCTACCTACGTTTAAATATTTTCCTCTTTTGGGACAACTTTCGACCTTGTATTTGTGACGGCATTGTCAGTGTACACCTATTGTTTGTGCTTTCATTTGTGATATTTATTTTTAATTAATTAATCGTGAAATTAAATGAGTTATTTGATAAGCATTAATCACTAAATGTGGTCCAAATTATATCATGTTTGGTCTTATTATGATTACAATAATCTCATCAATATATTATAAACTATTTCAAACCGAAAAAGTTAATATAATAGTTTAAGCATCACTAGTTTTTAAACTCTTTGGCAGCCTCGACTCTGAATCATCAGTCTCTTATTTGTTGTCGTTCGCCGAACATCAAAGACTTGCCACGAGGTTGGCAAAAGGGTGGCTGGTGCTCCAAAGTGGTCCTTTATCGATTCAGAGCTGAGGGACAGTGTGGAAGACTATACTGTAGTTGGCTCTCACAGTCACAAGACGCTGTAGCGTGGAAATATCTTGAAGTTTTCAGATTAGCGGCCGTAAAATTCCGTTGAATTAAGTGTGAATGAATGTGATTGAAGAAGTGGATGGTCCAGTGCAACGTTAAAACAAAACGTGAACAAAATTTATAAAAAGCAGAACCAGAAACCATTAAACCCCTGGAAATAAGTAATAAAAAATTCCATAAAAACGTCTATGGAGTAAGAAAAAAACAGCAAAAACTGATGAAAATTAGTTTGTTATTAATTTTCACAATAAAATACAGCAAAAAATTAAAATCCAATATTTTTTAATGTTATAAATTTTAAAAAATCGTTTTACAAGTTGGCCTAAAAAACTTTTTTTTGTATACTATACTTCAAATCAGGGGTAGATGCAAAGTCCCACATTGTAATCTCAACATTTAAATGTAATGTCTCTCCTGTTTTTTATTCTTTTTGGCGTGTTTGCACGCTTAAAACATCTTCTTTGGGCCTTCTGCTTCTGCCGTTGGAGTATGCCGCTATAGTACAAGTGTTACACTGTTTTGTAGCTCGTCTTTTTAGCACTATGTATTATATCACAACACACAAAGAACTACTCAGCACGTATAACATGTTTTTGTACACTTTTTTAATGATTTAGGAATTAATAAAAGTGGATTCATATTCGTGAAACGTTCAGGGACGGCAGTACTACTTTCACGATAATTTGCCTTACTCCATAAATGGGTTAGTTATTGTTTTACAGGTTTATTTTTAAAGTTGTTATTCTATGAATTTCTATTTCTAATATAGTTTTCCACAGTATCCTTATATATATATAATAAGTGAAGCAGTTTTTTGTGAACACAACTCCTCCGTTATTTCTGGACCAAATTTAATGTTTAAGTTGTCAAAAAATTCGTCTCATTTCGTAGTTTTGCAATAAGGTTTTAGATGACAAAAATTATTATCCTTAACGGCGTGAGATAATCTCAAAGGTCGGGGTTTCCCTACAAGATTAATATGGAACGAATTTAAAAACCATTTCTATACCAAATAGCTGTTTATAATAAAGAAACAAACTAATCCAGCTGCTTTCGTGAATGTAAACAATGATGTTTATAGTATTCAGGCGGTTATAAAAACATTTCTATACAAAACAGCTGTTTATAATAAGAAACAAACTAATCCAGCTGCTTTCGAGGAAGTAAATAATGATTTTTAAATAACAGATAGTACAGTTGATTCGGATGTCCAGCTTTTAGTATAAAATAATATTTTAAGTTAGGCCTTTACTGAACCAACACATGTTTCAACACACACAAACTAATAAAAACTTGCATTAAGGAATTTAAAAATAAGAAAAAAGTATGTTACATCCTAATTAAAAATAAATAAGACACATAGTAGACCTATTTATTGACAGCATAGGGTAATTGATAGTGAGTAACATTTTGGTTAGGTTTTTGATTAAGTGTACACCTGAGCCTTACCGGTTCTTTTAACCTTTATTTTAACTGTTGTTATAAAATATAGAAATAATTTGATTAGAACATTTAACACGATTTAACATCTTAGTTTTGAGGTTATTATAAATCCTACACTTTTATTATAAATAAAACATAACATATGTTTTTAGAAGGTTCCATCGGGGGTTGGCGTGTGGAGCACGCAGGGGTTTCCCCTAGTTTATTATGATTAGTTTTAGAACTGAATACTAACTTTTTTCCGTACATTTTCAAAGTCAGTAATATAGACAAACAGGTTTTCCTTGGAATTACAATATTTCAAATGTATTGGTTTTCAGGGAATGGCACTAGGAATTTGTCCTAAAGACAAACTTTTCCGGGGCTACATCGACTTGGAAATCCAGTTGAGAGAGTTCGATCGGTGTCGAATTTTATACCAAAAATTTCTTGAATTTGGCCCAGAGAACTGTATAACATGGATGAGGGTAAGTATTAATGGTTATTTTGTTTTGTTCGTGCTTCTGCTAGTTTAGCTAACAAAACTGCCTAGTTATTTCATAAAGTTAAATTTTCATCTCAGTTTTTTCCCAAAGTATATTTACTACATTCACCAAAATTTTAATTGTTTATTCTATTGCTAACAGGCTAAAACTGTATTAAATTAAAAAAGTTAAAATACATTTTAAAATATCAATAGAATCTTAATTTTGCAAAATGTTTATACAGTTTCCCTATATTTGAATAGGCAAAGGAAACAATAAGCTATAAAAAATTCAAAAATTCAATTAGTTCTTTAAGCTTATGTTTATTTGTGATAGTTTTTATCTAGTTAGTAATAATTGTTGCTTAGTTTGCAGAATTAGAAACCCTTCTTGGTGACATAGAAAGAGCGAGAGCTATATACGAGCTATCTGTGAACCAGCCTCGGCTAGACATGCCTGAACTTTTATGGAAAGCTTACATAGACTTTGAATCGGGCCAGGGAGAAGTGGATAGGGCTAGACAGTTATACGAAAGATTACTTGAGAGAACGCATCATGTGAAGGTGAGATTCCTTCAGTTTTCTTTACTTTCAATGAAGCTGATGGTACCTAAAATGGATATCTAAATCAAGTATTGTAATGTCAATTCAACCATAAAAAACTATTTTCTCACGTACCATCTTAGATTTTGATGACATTTGACTTGTTTGTTCTACCTACATAGGTAAGTACCCGCACCAAATTTGTATATTCTATCTCAGTTCGTTATCATGTTATGGCCATTCAAAGTTTTTTAAGTTTGCTGTTCGGGTGTCGCGAGACAAAAAGCGTCAGTAAATATAAAACAATTTGTCATTTGTTTATTTTTCATCCAATCATTGTGAAATTTTTACATTTTGCCCTATAAACTACAAGGCTTCCAGAAAAAAATATAAAATTCTTCTAAGTTGTAAGATTGTTGAATTAAGGTAAAATAAATAAATAAAAGGTGTTCAACTAAAGCTTCACGATTAAAAGTAAAGGGTAGGGAAAATGCATAAGACATGAGTCGGTTCAATATTTTGATAAAAGGCAGACAAAATTTTAAAAGTCAATTTCAGTATTAATTTGAATAAATGTAAAAGGCAGACAAGTATTAAAAGTAATTATTATATTCAATCTATATTTGAGTTTTAAAAAATAGACAGTTTGTGCACTGACTTTAAGACGCGGAAAGTATACGAGTTTTGAGACGCATTTAGAAAAGTAACGTTCACACCAGTCTAGACGAGATAAGAAGCGAACACCTGCAAGCTAATTCCAGGAAAAATTGTCAACGTGCAATTCCACATGCAAGATCCAGTAAAAACGCACAGCTAGCAACCAAAAAAATCTGATGCAATTTTGAACATCTGTGTGTCGTCAGACGTTTCTGATTGGTGGAAAGAAAATAGACGCCGGCTGGATGTAGCGGTGGCAGAGGAACTCTAACGTCACTTATCAACGAGAGTCCAAGCAGTGAACATCGCTTGAAGTGTTGCGCGTTGCGCATTAATTCACAGTTTAAATAGGTAATATTTATTAGTAATCTACAAAGTCGTAAAGGGTGTTATGAGTGAGTTATTGAAGAACTGATTTGAATTTTTACGAGAATTAAAAGTTATCATCGACAATGGTGTGTATTGCGATCGCTTAAATAATGTGACAGTAAATCGGACACGACAATGAACTAGGCTACGAAAGTGTTGCGCGTGCAAGTGGGGTTTTCTTTTTCTTTTTTAAAATTAATTAGTTTATGTGTCTGCCTTTTCGTAAGTATTAAATATCTATATGTACCATATACTTTTAAATTTAAATTGATCTATGTTATTTGTTTGACTACATTTTTTGTCGAAATGACTCATAAGGTTGTAAATTTTTTGTAACTTGATATAAAAAGAAACATGCAGGGCTAAAGCGGCCAATAAAAGATCAGTTGTTATGTGAACCATTATAGTTTGATTTCATTGTCCAACATTCCAGCGTGTACTTGTTCAGGAATCCCACGATCCTGAGTTGTAAAAAGACAACAGGTAAAGAAAACTAGTATAGGCTTGGCCTAAATTTTATTTTATTTTTAACAAATTATATTAAATTCATTTTATATTTTATTTTTATAACGCCTAACGTTATAAAGTTGAAAGCAATGCCGGCGGTTAAGTTGTAAGGTTACGCCATTTTGATTGCTAAACGGTTATAGCACGCCAACATCGAGTCAACATATTTCGTTAGCAATTACTATAACACTGTCACCATCACATGAAAGCCAATTATGGAACCAGCGTTGATGAGCACTAAACTAAATATTATACCTTTAACTAAATTAACTTAACTCAGTATATTTAATAACTAAATATCGGACTCACTAAACCATAAACCGGCCCATATAGAAACCGACATCCCACTTCTACAAGTTTTCCTAGTTAGCCCATGATTTATCGGCCGTACCCGGCCATACCCTAAATTACGGACTTAGCCCATCATTGCGGTTATTAATTAGATTACGACAACTAGTAATTAAACGACTACACACGGTTCTAACTGAGGGGACACCACAACATACACACAACCACCCTGGCTGGAAGGTAGACACGCACTGTTGGCTTCTCCCAGGGTGTGCGTGCGCAGCCTCTCGTGACGTCATCACAAAGTTTAACCATTTTAGCAGAAAAAATTTTACTTTATCATCTCTAAAATTTCTAAAAACTAAAACATGGTTTAGCGTTAAACTCAATTTCTCAAAAAGGGAAAGAGATAATCATAATTTCTTTGCCCCCTAAATAATCCTGATGAAATGGGCTATAATATAAAAAAATCAAATCTTTGGCGTTTACATTCCTTTGTATAGTTTTTTTTAACTAAATGTAAAAGTTTTAAAATCACTCATTGAGCCATTTTAAAGTGCACTATTTTTAGAGCAATAAGTAATTATTTAATTATTTGACATAGAAAGACCTGTAAACAAATTTTTTAATTCTTAAAATTTTTGAAAAATTCAACGTAGCCAATGAGGTTAATATTAAAATAGCCCCTCATTGATATCTGTTTTGCTATGTATGCAAAATATGTTAAAGCAGAGATCATTAAACACACAGTTGTGGCAACTCACAGATTATAAAGCTCTGACATCTGTAATAGAACTTGAGCTATTACATCTTTTTTCATGTAAACTGAACTGCGATATTTAGCCTATTATGCGTAATCACTATTTATTAATTTTAAATAAAACATCTTATTTTTTAATTATGATGTTTTAATCTCTAAATTACTTTTCAGAGTTAATTGTACATTACACAAACTTGTGGGTGCAAATTATGTTTCCCAAAATAAATAATCAAATGAACATAACAAATGAAAATTGAACTTTAATGACTTATATTTGTTAAAATATTATGTTAGAATTAATTTATATAAAAAATGTTGAATTTAGAGACACAAATTTTAACAGATACTGTATAAAGAAAATAATTTTGTTTATTAGTTATTAATTTTTTTTACAACCTTTCACAATCAACTTTGCATAGATGATAAACGTGTCCACTAAACAACACAGTGCTATCACTTCACGAAAATATGATGTTTATTTTGACCGACAAACATTTTTACAATGATGACACTGAACTGTTTCAACATGACCAGATTTTTTCTTATATATGACGAAATGAACGGTGACAATTTGCCCTCTTCCTGGCCTCAAATTAGTCTCTCTATGAGGATATAAAGTTTATTTTTGACCACCGAACACGTTTAAAATGACATTAATCGATGAACTGTTACAGTATGATGAGATTTTGAATTCTTTTACAAGGAAATGAACTGACATTTTGATGAGACGTGAGACACAAGTCTGCCTCTTTCAAGGCTTCAAGAGAGTCTGCCCAACAAGTTCTAGAAACCTAAAGGCGGATGTTATTGCACTATAACTTTAAACTGCGTAGTTCCCCACAATCTGTATGTTTGGCAAATGCATTGCCTTCTGTGTTTCTCCACCAACTGTTCTTTGTTGAATGTACAGTCATTTTGATACCATATATTTACTTATAATTTAACCATAGTCTTTTAGATTTTGCAAAATAAACAATGTCCGTAGTTAGAGCTAAGTCTTACACACTAGTTATAACTTAGTTGTAAATTGTTAGTAATTTTTCTGGATTTCCAGGTTTGGATGAGTTACGCACAATTTGAGTTGTCGTACGGTGCATCTGAAGACTCAGAAATAGATCAAATTGCATTAGCACGTAGAGTTTACGAACGAGGTAATGCAGCTCTGCGAAGTGCAGGGGAAAAAGAGGAAAGAGTATTACTGTTAGAAGCTTGGCGAGACTTAGAAGTAAGCCATGGAGACGAAGTTACGGTACAGAAAGTAGAAAGCAGATTACCAAGAAGGGTGAAGAAACGGCAGAAAGTCACCGCACAAGATGGGGTAAGCTGTGTCAAACTGTTTGTTTTAAACTATAGAAAATTTAAATGTCTAGGCTTATTTTAAGCCTTGAGTTTGATAAATTATTTAATATAAATTATATAACCTTGAGCTAAAAGGTCTGAATTAATTACTAACTTTATTATTATTTAGTTAGTTACTGTTACACTACATTTTGTATAATATAGCAAGAATTATAAAAAAGTGGTAACATTGTCAATAAAAAAGAGTGCCTTAAAACTAATTTATATTAACTTCATTACAAATTTGAAAACTTAATATTATCATTTAAAAATTCCTCAATGTCACTCTTTTACACATTTCTTAAATTAATGAATATTTTTAAATTTCTTTAAAGTGTAGAGGAATCTTATTGAACAATTTCTTTGCCCTTATATTCACTAGTTGTTTCCAATATATTTAGACGATGTTTAAGTACCTGGAAGTTTATAAAAAGCGTATGAGAATTTGAGGTAAAATAACCTGAAGCCCATACCCAATAGTATCACAAGAATTTAATGAAAATCAAACTATTTACATAAAGTTATTTTAAACAATAGTTTTATAATTAAAATCCTAACCTGTCATAGTTCTCAAAATCTCACTATTTTCAATTATTTTAACTGCTTCTAAATTTTCTTCAAACGGCATCACTGTTTCGCTCAGTCTATATAAACTACAACATATTCGACGATGTATACTATCGAATGTGCCAAAACAAACTGACTTGACAGATTGAAAGACAGGTTAAACGCAGGAAGCGCACAAAGTTAGCGCACATCTGATTCTTAAATGTTTAACTAATTTGATGTAAAAGGGATCTACAAGGTGTTTAGTGTTGACAGCTGACGCTTAATGCTACTTTTTAATTTAAAACAGGAAAAATTATAGTTTCTTTTTAACTATATATGTGTGAGAAATCCACTTTGTAAACAACTTTATTACCTAAATTTTCATGTTTTATTGGAAATTTTTATTTAAAGTTTTATTTAAAATTTGAGAGGAAGTATGTTTTCTGGTCATTTTGGTTAGTGAAGATTCTACCGTATTCATCAAAAATAGTTTAAACAATTAAAATTTGTTTCATTAGAAAGAGTAAAAATTGCATTTGTAGAGTGTTTTAATCTGGTGTTTATTGGTCGTAACCTTAAAATATGAACTCAATAAATAGTAATACAGTAGAGTCCCGGTTATTCGCCATTCGGTTATCCGCCATTCCGTGTTATCCGCCACACCAGCGGCACTTATTTAATTTAATTGTAGGCGTCAGTGATTGTAGCGGTACGTGTCTGCGATAACTTGCAAGCGTCAGTGAGCGTACGTGACTGCGATAGCTTGCGGGTGTTAGTGTACGTGCTCTGTGTCTGACTGTACCATGAGAATTTCCCCACTACCACTGGCCCGACCCGCTTACTGTCAGCTCGTACGAACTCGTTTTGTAAACAACTGTGTCTCTCTAAGTGTTTAGTGCGTGCAGTGAGGTTATTCGTTAACATTAAGTTTTTGAGTATGATATGGTGAAAGTACCGTACAGTAGTTGATGTTGTGTTATTTAATCTTGATCTGAATTTTCTGTTTGTACAGATAATTCTGCATTAAATTTATTCGAACTGTAATTAGTTTCGGGACTTTTTATGTACAGTACAGTATTATATTGTGCCTTTACTGTATTTATCCTAACAATCTTGTCATTCATTTCGTAATTTCATTGAAAATAACTGTATTCCATTATTTTTCATTTCTATTATATAGTATTACTGCAAAATATCGTATTTACTCATTAAATTTACAATAAAAAGTATTAATGGTGTAAAACGTCTATTATTTGTTCAACCCTCCCTATTATCCACCATTTTAGCTTATCCGCCCTTCCACCGGCCCGTTTATGGCGGATAACCGGGACTCTACTGTAATAGTAAATACTAAGAATGATACTTACAGATTTAATTTTGGAAGAGGCAGCTCATTTTCATTGCTATTTATCTTTTTCAGACTGATGAAGGATGGGAAGAGTTTTTCGACTACATTTTTCCAGAAGATGAAGCCACCAAACCTAATCTTAAACTTTTGGCTAGTGCAAAAGCCTGGAAACGGAAAAAAGCTGTGGATGATGAAGAGGACGACGAACCATGATCAAAAAGAAAAACAAAAATTTGCAAAAAATAAAATAGATAATATTTTATTTACTTTTTAATAAACCAAAAAATTTTTACCACAAATGCCATGAATTTCAAACAAATAAGTATGAAGCTTTTGTCATTTATTTTTTGGGAGAGGGGAAGGTTTAAGGCAAAAAGTATAGTAGATGAGCTATCATTGCCTGAAAACCTACTTTTTAATATTTTAACTACACAAAAGTAAATGGTCTTCACTCATTGGGGGACCTCAAGCTTTGGAGTCGGAACACTACGCTGTAAAGTCAGATAAATAATTAGTTACAATATTATTAATTTCTTAACTATAGACAAAATTTTATTTTGTACATGTCTTTTTGATAGGTGCCTTTTTTTATCTTAGTCCACACCAAACTATTACAAACGAACTCAGGCTATAGTAAATTGTTGTGAAAATACCTTCAAATTAAGACAGTAAAGTATAAATTCATTATTTAACCCTCGAACCGGCGGCTTTAACGGAAATGGATTTTTTGGCATGTGCAAGGATTTTTCAAAAATTATAAATGTACCCCAATCCAAAAGTGTTCCATAGCTTTTTTTTAGAGAAAGGTTCAAAGAATTTGTATATGCCAGTAAAAAAGTGATAGATGTAAAATTTACAAAGTTATTGGGTCAAGAAACAAAAAATGTTTAGTTACGAAAAATAAAAGTTCAACTTTAGGTCTACAGTACCTGGAGACCGAGCTAAAGCTCGATTATAAGCAGGGCTATGATTTCAATAATAAATATTGGATTATTGAGTTTTGAGGTTAGGCCTATAACATTAAACAACTAAATAAAGGGTATATACAACATTAGGCTTACCTGTAATAAAAATACAGTTTAAAGGATTAACCACAATCTCAACGCTATGCCTCAGAAATAAGTCAGGCCTAAATTAAAGTATTATTTCAATATCGATTTATTCCTAGGGCCTAGTTCGCTCACGTCAATAACTACTATTATTGCAAATTTCCGTGAACATCGTTTAGGTTAGGCCTATAACATTAAACAACTAAATAAAGGGTATGTTTATTATGTATTCGTTGCCATGGTAACTATAAATAAATACAACATTAGGCTTACCTCTAATAAAATATACAGTTTAAAAGAAAGCAGATGATTATTGTAATGGCATTGAAAACATTTGCATCAGCTGTGCTTTGTATTGTTTAAAATGGACAAATTTCACTTTTTAATTTAATAAAAAGACGTAGAAAACGAATTTTCCCAGACTGGTGACCATTTCCAATCGATTTCTCGTGGCCAAAAGCCTAATATAAAATCAAAAAATCAAAAATCCTTAGACGGAGATTCCAGATCCATTTAGCAGACAAACAATTATCTCTCGCTTTAGAAGATAAGATAAGAAGTAGTAAACATTTTTTGTAATTATTTCCATAAATGTAAAAAAGTTTCGTAATTTAGTTCTAAATAGAACTGTATAAAAACATTTATCAATTTCAAATTTATTATTTTGATAACACTAGTTTTTATGTTCCAACTACAAGGGTGCTAACAAAAGTAGGCCTGGTTTAAAACGTAATTTAGGAATATTTTATTTAACCAAAAATGAAATATTATTATAACAAAGTGTAGAGAATAAATCAAAGAAAAGAACGATATACTTGTCTTTTCTTAGTTCACTAAAGTGTTTGAAATATCTTTAGTTGAATAAAAAAATGAGGTCAATCGAATAAAACATTCCGTGTGTAAACGAAACGTTTGTTGGGATTTACCGTGAGAATCAAATGGGCTAGACCGTCCCGTTCCACCGCTGTAATTTACGAAATCCTTGTACTTTCCACCGCTCTTTGACTAAAGATAAAACAGGTTATATCCAATTTAGTTCACATCGAATGAAAGCTGCACGTTTTCTCTACAGAATTGTATAAAGAAATCTGTAAAAACATATGGGATTGTGGGTGTTATCTCAATTGACAAATGTGCTGTTTCATTGGTTTCAAAACTGTCCAATCGCAAGGGTTTACAGAAAGCTTAGTCGTTCAAATTGTATGGTACTGACATCTGATTGCATGGCATCTTTAGCTAGATCAAATCTTGACGAATCCCATGGTAGCTTTATAATTTTGATCAAAATATTACTGTAGATGGTCTGGGACGTTGAATAAGTGGGAAATAACAGTACAATTGTATTGGAATCCACCCGTGGAATCAGGTTTACAGAAATCTACAATTTTAAAACGATGATTACATATGTAAATATACGTTTTAGAAAGAAATTGTAAATACAAAAATTAAAGTTTGAAACATTACCTTTCCAATGGTGTTTGTCTTTTTGAGATTGAAAGATTTTTAGTGGATCAAATATTCAATACAATCACTTGTTACAAATATGTTGGAGTGACGGTACATTATGTAACGTCTGCCGGTTCTAGGGTTAAAGTACTTCAAGCAACCATTTCAGATAAAAAAAAGTTCAATACAATGACGATTTAGATATTATTTACATTTGAAAAGACATAGATGGATATTGAGTAGTTGAGGAGACTGTTCACCGCAACAAAAAACATTATTTACTTGTTCTACTAATTAGTTAACAGTTTGGCGATCTCGTACTGCCAAATAAACTGTGGATCAATGACTCTTACAACAGATCATTTAATGATTTCACAGATACTTTCAATTAAACTTAGTGTAACTTACAGAGGTCTTTTGCAATGCTAAATGTATGGTAAAATTCAGTAGATAGATTAATTGTCAAGTTACTTGGATTCAAAAGGCATGTATATTGTTTTCAATAGTTAATTTAGTAAAAAACAGTTTAGATAGTATGCATAATGATATTGAAGATGATATAAATTTAGTATATTTTTTTAAATTCAGTGAGGAGTAAAATATTCAGAAAATTAGTCGGCGCTTTTTTCTTAGTGAAAAGAAATAATATATCCTCTTTTTAAATGTATGTTCAATATTATAATTCATTATTCCTTTGTCTAAGATACAAAATACTGTATGCAGGAATATATTTTGTGATATACAACATGCAATTAATTTGTTTAAATGTATATTCAATATTATATAATAATTCATTATTCCTTTATAATTTATAAGAAACAAAATACTGTATACAGTAATATATTTTGTGATATACAAACACACAATTCATAGTATTCATTTTTATATTTTATGTACTGCTTAACTACAAAAAGTGAAAGTCTGTGCTGCTTGATAAAATAACTTTCTATATTTTATCAAACATCTGACTACTACTGCTCAGTTAAGTTTGGTTTAAATTATCATTATTTTGTCATTTTCTGTCTGTACATTAACCTTTCGTCTTTTTTAATTTCTAAAAAAAATTGTATTGTAATTATTTAACACAACTTATTTATTTTCCCTGCTCATTTAAAAAAAATCAACACTTTAATAATTAATTAAATGTTTATAAAACATTATTAATATCCAAGTAATAATATTGCTTATTTTGTTCTCAGTTCTACCAATCACCCTTTTGCAATAAAGGATGAATAATTTTTTTTATCCAACAAACAGTTAATGTATTTATATCTTATGTCAATGTTCAAAGTAAATGGGTGAAATAAACCCAATTTTATAAGGGAAATTTTTAATATTCTTTTTGTAAATATAATGTAAATACATTTTTATAAAAATTGCATTACCTACTTTTCTTTACTTTTCCACTTTGTCCACGTACGTTTTATGTGAAGAAAGCTGAATTACGTGTAAAGACGATAATATAAAGAAAAATGAAGAACGATGAAGACGATCCTTTGTTTGTGAAAATGAAGAACTGAAAAGTCAGCTACCAAGTTATCATGCTGGTGAAAAAGATAAACTGCTGATTTATCGGAAGTTCAGAAAGCATTTTCACATATAAATGGGTGTTTGAAAAAGGATGCTACCCGTTGTTTATGAAGGTACAGTATAAGTTACGCATAGGTAAATATTTTCTTCCCCAAATATCAGTTGGCAAAACTGTTCTCGTTGTTGACTCGACATGTGTTATTGTAATGCACTAGTGCTAGTCCAGTATTCATTTGCCTATGTAGTGTCTGTATATTTTCAACTATGTCTTTATCCAAGGTGAACGTTTGTTTATTATTGAGACTTGTGCATATAATAAATCTCACAAACTAGTAAAAGACAAATTCCAGTTACAATTTTCCAATTCTTCAGTACCTTTAAGTCAACAATATCGCGTCTGTTTAATAAATTTTGTTAGACTGGTAGTGTACACAATCGTAAAAGCACAAGTCGAACATCACTATCACTGTTAACAGTGGATGTTCTGGACGATGTAAAAGAGCGTTTGAATCGCTCAACCAGCAAACACTTAGAAAGTTTTTTTCACAGGCTGGACTTTCACTATCTACCGCTTTTAGGGCTACTAAAAAAGTTAAACTGCGTGCTTACCGCATCGGTGTCGTTGATGACTGAAAGAAGTTGACCATGGTAAACGTCTACAGTATTGTCGTTGGATGCATTCACTTGTTAACGACTAGGGCATTGAAATGTTGTATGTTTTTTTTAGTGACGAGGCATGGTTTCACTAACAGTCAAATAGTGAATATGGAGCGCTGAAAATCCTCACTCGTTTCACGAACGTCCACTGCACGCAAGTAAATTGTTTGGTGTGCAAACTCCCGGCGTCGTGTTATAGGGCCTTTATTTTTTTGCAAATCTGTAGATGGTGTGGTTTAACCGCAACTTAATTGAACAATTTATGGCCTTGCTAGATTTACACGAACGATATTGCTGGTTTCAGCAGGATAACGCAACGTGTCATTCTTCTAATGAAATGCTGGATATGTTACGGGAATTTTTTGGCCATGGTTTGATGTCGAAAGGATTGTGGCCTCCAAGATCTCCAGATCTTACTCCTGCAGACTTAAAAAGTGAGGTTTTTAAAACAATCCTCAAGCACTTGAAAAATTGAAGAATAAGTGAGATTTCAAACAGAACGAAAAGTGGCTGCAAATGTTATGAAACGTGTCCAAACCTGCATTGAAAACGGAAGAAGTCATTTTGAACATTTATTATAAACGTTTAAAGGTAATTTGAATATTGTATAATTATATAATGTTATATTAATTTTTAAAGTAATAAAATCAAATCAAAAATATGGTTGCGTCCTTTTTGAAGCACCCGTTATAAGAGAAATATATATAAATAATCATCAGAGTACAAAAAAACAGAAACTGTCCCAGCAGTTTTATATGGTGTTTAAAGAATTTATTTACATTTAAGATCTGACAAAGGAAACAGATTAGTTAAAAGAGAATTTGCCTATTCGTATCGCAGATGAATATTAATAATTTGTAATTATACAGATAGTCCGAAACTTTACGGGGTTATTTTTCAGCTAAAAACAAGCAAGTGATGCAATATAACATGTGTCCTATCTCGCTGTTTCCTGTCTGCATGTGGTTTTTACAAATACCTTAATATTTCAGAAAGCATTTAGACACCAAATTGTTATACTTTTTTTTTAGGCAAAAAAACCTGGGCGGTTGTCATTGCCTAAATTTTTATACTATTTTAAGTGGTCGAATGTAGTGCTATTCGGGTACTGAAGGTGGTAATATTAATGAAATAGTAATAAAAAGCCCTACATTCGACCACTAAATTTGAGCTATCTCCGTTATTTATGACTCGATTTAAGAAATATAACTTTTGAAACTTTTAGATTTATTAAAACAAATTATTAGACTATTAATACTTCAAAATATTAACACAGTAATAACTAAACTCACCTTATGGTAAAGTAATAAAAACAAACATTATAAACATAACGCTTTGTAAAACTAGGTCTCATACTAATCTTTCTTAATGAAAACGCTCATGAAATGTAATTTAATTACAGTAGAACCTCAACAATTCGAGCTAATTGAGGCTGACTGTACCTCGAACTATAAAAAACTTGGAATAAGCAGAGAAATGGTCTAAAATAAAGAATACTATATTTTTTAATGTTTTAATTAGTAGAAATATTAGAACATTTAATAGTAGAAAATGTTTCAAGTTTATCTCTATTACGGCGCCATTCCCCTACAGTTGCTTCACCGACACCGTACTCAGCTGCAAGTTTTTTCAAGGTTTCACCATAGTCTAGTCTTTTTAAGACCTCTAATTTAATTTCAATTGGCACAAACTTTCTTTTAGCTTTTTCGCTCATCGTTAGAAAATACAATCAAAACTAAAACACTTTTAACAGAAACAGTAAAGAATGCACTCACTAATCAACAATGTTATACAAAACAATGATATGCGCAACGCGCGTACTGACTGTTTATTATCGAAATTTAACTATTTTTAGAATAACAAGAGGGGAGACACAGTAAAGTATGGAGTATATGTCTGAGCTGACACGAGATATAAGGGTCGCCGGTGTGAGTTGTGGTCACTTCGCAAGCCAGCCACTTCGATCCCTTGCCACCTTCAAAGGACTAGTTGGCATTTTAAACGTAAAATGGGGCGGTGCTAACAAAGTAATTTTGAAGGCCCGCTACAACAATGTTTTAAAATGGTCAAAACAGCTGTTTTTTAATTTTGCAAACAGCTCGAAATACCCGGACCCTCGAATTACTGCGACTCGAATTATCAAGGTTCTACTGTATATGTATTAGAATTTAAAAAATTGTATGTTTACTAAACCAAATATAATAATAAATAGTAATAAAAATAAATGTGAAACAGTGAGATGTACAGATTTCCATACACAAATTTTGCGTAGGAATGAACTGAAACAAGAAATGCTAAAGAGCAAAAGAACAAGTAAAGGTATATTTATATAAATTTAACTTTTAAAATAAACTGTACACAAAACAATTTCCACGACAAGTTTTAAATAAAATAAATGCAAGCGTGCCGACTATAACTCCACAGCCAAATGGGTGATTGGAATGTAGCCTTGCATCCTCGATCCATGAAGAAGGTTTGGAACTGCAGAGGTTGAGTTTGGAGATATGGATGTCAAATGAGCGCATCACATTAAAAGAGTTCTTATGGAAAGTCGGCGAAGCAGCTGGGAATCGAGTGCTGAAGTGGCTGGGACTGGCCAGAATGTTTTGGAATATTCCTGTTCCAAAATGTTACAGTATCTTACAGAAGGTTCGAGACGGTTCTAGAAACCGGAAACGAGCTATGCAGCTAGAGACCTAAGACTTAACACATATTATTCTTGTTATACTGTATATAGAAGAGAAAAACCTTTCATTTTGATTATTTGCGACTAAGATGTAAAATATTGTTCATAGAAAATATTTTAGGTAAAATATACTCAAAAACATGAAGTGCACCTCAAATAAACTGCCAGAAGGTGTAAGCCTAATGGGAAAGAGATTAATTTGGACAAAACCCGCTGTACATTTTTGTGCCATGCAAGATAAAAGGACAAATAACTTTATAGAAATCTAAAGTAATAAATTGAAATCAAGCCTAACATTTTAAGGAAATGTCCATCCATGTCATAATTAATTCCTCTTTGAAAGAAACAATCTAAACTGAACTTGAATTAAAATTTGTATGGTATTTTTGATCTTCGGACAAATATTTAATTTTAAATTATAAAACAAAATTAATTGATTTATATTACAGTACAACCTCGTTTATCCGGACTAATTGGGACCGGACATGATCCGGTAAATCAAAAATCTGGATAATCCGGAAATATAGAAAGAAAAATAAAACAAAATGTTAAATGATAACTTACCATTATTATTAATTTTCTTTTGGTCATGAAAAAACAATATTTACACATTTATTCAATTTACACAATAACTGAACTGTAAATCACACCAAAAATAAATATTTACACACGCTTATAATGTATACAAGGTTAATTTTTATTTACAAAAAAGTAATTAATCTTTCTCTGTTTTAATTTTGTGTGACGTTTCAATGCGGCACGATCACGTAAACGTTTCACCATCATTAGTTCAGCTGGCGTTGTGTCTTGCTGTTGCTCTAAGTACGCCATGATGTTGTCCAGCTGTGACGTTGCGTCTGCGTGCATCATCTCCGGCCGTGCGCTGTCTCCCTCTTCCTCTCTCTCGCTGTCTTCTGCTCCCTGCGTAGATGTACACGCTACAATTATTTTGTCATCTGTCATGACACTATAACCTCCTTCGTTGTTGTCTGTTAACCAATCATTGCCGTCGTTAATATCAACATCGGAACATCCGTCAATTCTTGAAAACATGCCTAATAATTGTTCTGTAGTGACTGTGGTTTCATTTGATTCAATTATTTCTCTCCACCATCGATGTTTTAATTTACATTATTTTTATGCATTCATTTTGATAAATTGACATACTAAGTCAATTTTATAAAATCACGACTTTCTAATATATATCGATGTTTTCGGTCTAAATACATCGACGTTTTCGGGTATATATTATTGGCACATCGATGGTTAACATCGATGTTTTAACTACCGATGCTCATCCCTAGTGCAGAGGTCATTGCTCCTCTACTTTCTCTTCCAAGCGCATCAACAAACCGCCCTATACAATATATCAAAGGGTTTTCTATGTGAGAAAAGCCTCACGTTGTG
>JAGFPH010004938.1:21873-39587 GCA_018207615.1 Philaenus spumarius | reverse complement strand
GACTTGTATACACTGGATAACAAAGTAAAGATCCTATCGCTCTGGTTAAATTTGTAGCCGAGTTTATAGACATTTATTATTGAATTTATTGATAAATTTAATGTTCTAAGAATTTGGTGTTTTGTGAGATTGGATTATTAACAGTCCTGAAGAAAAATATTGCTTGGAGATTAAATATTGGTACTTTAGTAGTTATATTTTTGTTTGACACTTGAATTATTGAGTTGATGTCTTGAGTTTTGATGGTCTGGTTTATATCTGAGAGCTTGGCCTGATGAGGTGATGCTTTAATTCCTTACATTTAGGAGCAAGTTTTACAAGCTTTGTGTTGTATTGCTGTCTGGAATAAGAATGTCCAATATTGCTTTTTTCAATTGTTTCTAAAATAGTGGATCTTTTTCCACAGAGGTTGTGTATTTCTTTGTTTCCTATATCCAGATTCTGGTAATCCGTTTATTTTTTTTTAGTTTCATAAAACTAATGTTATGAATAAGATGAGTTGGACGATTAAAGATATACATATTTTTTAAATGGTAGATAAAGTGAATTTCCAGCTAGTCTTTATATTGAAATTTCGTACCGTTTCAGAATTAAACTGATTTTATTGGAAAATCCTGGTTGTTGTGCAACAGCGCAATAATGCAAAAGAGTCGCCACTGGTTTATAAATTGAATATGCTTACACTAGTAGTAACTTTATAATCCACTGTGATTATTTTTGACAATTTCAATCTTAAAATATTATCTAGTTAAGCCATACACATTCTTCTTCTATTATAACACCAATAATCTAGCATTAAATATAACAATAATGAACGAATACTTACTATAACCCATGATTTCACCATTCGGTGCTTCTGCAACTTGGAAATATTCAGGCCAATGAGCCAAATATTGCATGTAGAACGATATGCCATACTGAGTGATATTAGTTAAGCGTCAAAATAATTAAGTTAACAATAGGCTAAACCCTTTACAATTAATTGCATTGAATAAAATGATCAAAATCAACTTCAACATTTCAAGTTAGGAAAGAGATTCCCAATCAGCAATAGGCTACATGAAATAACATAATCAAATTCTACCAAAGATATAAATAATATTAAAAAGAGGTGAAATTTGTTTGTTGAAACTTTGAGGTAATCTCAGAAAGTACTCGTACTGAACCTAATTGAAAAAATATTTCACTGCTAAATTAATATAGACATTTCTAATAAATTTCAGACTCATTTGTTTTTAGAAAATTAAATTTTAGTACAGTAGAGTCTGTCTATTCCAAACTAATTGGGACCGATCACTGTTCGGTTTAGCAAGAATTCAGAATAGGCAGATTTTATGAATAATATCAACGTATTGACTTGTTAAGACGTAAATTAAGTGCGGGGACATCTGCTAGTGTCAGTTCTATACAGCTTTGATCGGATCAAAGGAAATCAAGGAGGAAGTGAACGCTCAAACTGAACTCATATCACATGTAGCAAATGCTTTTGTCCTCGCTTTAGTGTAGGTTTACACCATCCGTTTTTTTTCCTTCCGTTGCTTTAAGATTCCGTTTTCTTCTAAAAAACGGAAGGGATAGGTTGTTCGAACTGCCCGTTTTGCTATCCCGCAGTCTGTCCGTTGGTACCGCATTTTGAAAAATATAGATAAAAAATAAAATTCCTTCGAGATAACGAAATCGGAGGAGAAAAACGGATGAATGCAACTGGCAGGTGGCAACAACACCACTAGTGCCTAGCTGTTGTATCTAATCCTTCCTTCTGATGGACACCGTATCCGTTTCACCGGACGCTTGTTGCCGCAGCTTCCTTCCCGCAAAAAGGATTGAAAACGTGAAGGAAACAAATCTAGTTTTCATTCCAATTTGGTTTCAGGTGTTTTCATCAAGCTTAGGCTCTATGATGTATGGCTCTATTTAACCTATTTGTATAACAATACATATGCGTTTTTAACGAACGTATTTTTAATTTCTCCTATTTTTTTGCTAAACAAAATCGATATTTTTTCTGAACTCTGTTCGGAATAGGCGGATTTTCTACTGTAATTGTTCTTTACTATATTCAAAATTTTCATAAATTTTACATAATTTAGGTGGGGGGGGGGGGGGGCGTGTAAGACTTAAATATTTAATCTTGTTCAATGCATAAATTGTAATGTAGCACTTTAGAAAGGATACAGTTTCTGTCAAAGGGTCCAAATTCCTAAAAAAAAGTCAGAGAAAAATTAAATCAAACACAACAACAATAATTACAAATTAACAACCAATGCTAAAATAACATACAAAAATGCTTTATTCTCTTACTTCTCCAATTTAATTCCCCACGCTTTATTAAACATTTGTATTATAATATAAAAATTTTATTTCACCATTTCGAAAAAAAATACACACATTTTACATTGACTTTAATAAAGATTATTAGTTGGAAAGTCGAACTAGCAAGACACAAAATAAAGTCTTTGCGACAATGATCTTTAAAAAATCCAAATACTAAATACAAAATCATATGGTACTTACGTATTATACGGAGGCCACTAATTTTAAACATTGCTAGGTTATTGCAACAAAAATGCAAGCATTAAAAAAAAGTAGCCTGAAAGGTACTAACCTATAGTCTTTAGTCACAGCACTTATCAGTATTCGGGCCGGCGATCGTTTGGCGTTTCGTTACATTTAACATTAAGGCTTAAGTATAGAAATAAAAGTTAATTGTTACTTCGGCTTCCATTAAAATGCCGAAGTATTGAAATTGAAATCTTGCGAAAATTCTTATGTGTCTGCGGGCACGATATATATGCATTCACAGACGTCGTAGAAAACTTCTGGTGGTGCCAAAATCTTTGTAATTTTATTGTGGAGAGGTGAAAAGCTTTTGAGCTTTCTAATGTGAGTTGTAGCGCTTCAGGGTCACGTTTTTTGGTCAAATTTTGAAAATACAGTGTGGGTTATCGTTTTATATGTTTCTGGGTAAGGGAAACCCGATTTTGACAGTTAAAGAGTTGTAGCACATCGGGGTCACGTTTTTTGTCAAAATGGGTCACGTTTTTGGGGTCAAATTTTGAAAATACAGTGTGGGGTATCGTTTTATATCTTTTTGGGTACCTACTACGGGAAAACCGATTTTGACAGTTAAGGAGTCGTAGTGCGTCGGGGTCACGTATTTGGATCAAATTTTGAAAATACAGTGCATGGGGTATCGTTTTATATCTTTTTGGGTACGGGAAAACCGATTTTGACAGTTAAGGAGTCGTAGTGCGTCGGGGTCATGTTTTTGGTCAAAATTACTTCAACTCGTATTAAAATGCTGTAGTATTGAAATCTTATGACATGTCAGCAACATGACATGCGTGACAAAAACATCACAGTTTTGAGTATGGCTTATTTAAAAAAGAAACAAACCAAAGTCTCGAAAAAGTGTTCCATCTTTTCATCTTGTTTACCATTGTTTTAGTAAATTAAGAATTATATTCATTTGTTATTGTATTACAAATATGACCGATATCTAGCCCGACAAACTACAAACATTGAACTCTGAGATGACCAAAATACTTATGTGTAGGCCTACTCAATTTGCATACAAAGTAATAATTATTTGTAATCTCATTCCATAGCATATCTCTAATTATTTTTATAATTGACGGTTCACTTGGAAATGATAAATTACCGTACTACATACATTTTTTAACATTATTATAACATCTGAGAAGATATTAAGCCAAGTTTAATCAAAATCGGTTGGATCAATACTTTTCAAGTTTAAAAGAAAAACAAAAAGCTTTTTTTAAAGAAAATGCAGCAAGTACTTAAATACTTTACTAAAATTATAATTTAACAATATAGACAAAACAAATTATTTTTATACTTCAAAGACGTGTTGAACTTGACCAACTTTTATATTAGGAGATAATATAAAGCTTGAAGAGTGGCTATTTTAATTATACATTACGATTATGTTCTACAGCGTTTTCTGGCACATAGGTTAGCATTCTTGCAGCAATATGGCGTAGAGGTGTAGGCTATTGTAATTAAACCCAACTTTATTACTAAAAAATGTTTGTTTATACACAATTTCAGACGAAAAATCCAGAAGTCTGGCCTATGTTTGTTTAGGCCAGATAGTTTTGGAAGACGGCCGGGAGCCCTGTTGATGGGACAGGGCAGTGTTTTGGGAAAGATATACTGTGTAGGCCGAAGCCTATAGTGTTCGGCGGATCCAGCTGAAACATACTTGGGGAGTACTGGTACAGAAGGTAGGCAAACAGACTGTCTAATATTCATATTTTAAGAACTGTGTTTTGGTCATTGCTATTGTGAGTGTTTCGTCTTGGGATATAATTAATAGTAATTATAGATAGAATCAAGGTAGTTGATATTTAATGTAAAGTCAGTTAGGGTTGTTATTTAATGTAAAGTCAGTAGTGTTGTTATTTAATGTAAAATCAGTAGTGTTGTTATTTAATGTAAAGTCAGTAGATGTTGTTATTTAATGTAAAATCAGTTAGGTATTGTAGTTGTTTGTTAATTGTTAAAATAGTGTCATTCTACCACTGAACCACTCAATTATAAATATAAGAATTGCAAGGTATATGAATTGGTTGATTTCTATTATTATAATCCATGAACCTTATAGTGATCCGTCATTTAGAACCCTGGGCAGTTGACTTATATATTTCTACCCCTAACAAATCGGCATCGGCCGAGGTTTAGTTTTTACTAAACAGTTGATTTTTTTTTGGACGTTAATTGGGTTTTTTTTTTTAAATTTTATTATAAAGGTATATTGTTTAAAAGTTAATGCGAATGTTTTGTTTTAATTAAAGTTTGTGTTAGATCGAGTTTTAGTTTTTGTATGAATTGATACAGTTGTTTTTGTTTTTCATTTACATCAACAGATTGTGTTGATAGATTAACGGATTTTTTGTGTTTCATTATGTGAATTTGTAGTGAATTTATTTTGTATTTCATTATTTATTTGGATTTTGAATTTATTATGCAAATGTTTTTTGGAAAAATTTGTATTTTTGTGATATAATCTATGGCATAGATCTGTGTTTGCAATTTTGATAAACACTGTCAAATAGTACGTTTGTTATTGAGTCAAAGGCTTAGGAATTTGCTGACGGTGCGTCATCAGTTACAATGTACGCTTGAGATTATGAAAGTGAATGACATAACATTGTAGTGCTGACATTGAGTTTTGGAACATTGGGTTCAATGAATTTGCAGTTAATATTGCAGGAAGTTAAGTTTTTGGATTTGAACTTGAGATCTGTCTTCTGGGAGAAGATATTTTGGGGCTATATTCAGATTTTGGGCCTCGTAGCATGCATTTTTAGTTATTGGTTAGGCGGACACTTGTATATTTGCCCATGTTTTTGGAGAGGGCTTGGTTATAGCCGTTTATTTGCGTTGTTCATGGTAATGTGGTGTCCAATCCGAGTAGTATATTGGTTGGAGATATTTTATTTATGGCAGGTTTTACCGATAGAGAATATTGTAGTAAACAATGTGTTTGTTTAGTTGCTGGTGTGTTTTGATAGTGTGGTAGGAGGACTCCGCAGTTACATTTAATTCAGTATTGTGGAAATCTGGTGGATATGATGAAACTAGACGTAGACAATACTAATTAGGTATCTGTTTTGTCATAGTTACAATATTCAGGGCCATTTTTAGACTGCACTACGTGTTATTTCATGTTTTGGTTAGGTATGTGGAGAATTTATTGGCCTATGGGACATGGTTGAGAACGTTGTTGCGTAATAGATACGACATTTGTAGGGTGCGGTACCATAGGATGGTTTATGTGTTTTTAATGGCCAATATTTTAGAATAGATGGCATAGTTGGAACACGTGTTTACGTGGTTGATACGTATAGCAGGTTACTATACCACATGATGCATATTTAGGCCGATAGTGGCCTAGGATCTTTTCAGTTTTAGATATATAGTTGTATTTTCTTGGCACCTTTAAGGCAAAACAACCACAATAGCAGCGCGGTTTCACGGGTACAGTGTAATGAAGCTTTTCCCCGAATTTTGCATCATGAATATTAAAACATGATGTTTGCTTAATTCTAGCCAGTAGCCTAATAGTTAGAGGAGAGCAACGAGGCGAATAACTATGAATTCAGATAATAATGGAAATCAAGTATGTTCTAGGATGGACGACTGTAATACAATACGTCCTACTGGCGACAGCAGTGATCACCAGCCAGAGGAGCATTATCGGCACGACGACAGAAGCGGCAGACAAGGATGTAGCGGCTGTCGGAGATGTGAAGAGGGTAGAATGCTCGCCTGCCACGCGGGCGGCCCGGGTTCGGTTCCCGGCCGATGCACCATTTGTTAGGGGTAGAAATATAAATAGTTTATAACCAGGGTTCACAAATCAAGCTACACTAAGGTTCAAGGAGATTTATCATAGGAATAAACAAGTCCGTACGTTTCACAATTTACTATATTATACTAACAGGTGGTTCAGTGGTAGACTATTATTTTTACACTCTCTACAAACAAAACTACAATGAATAACTGATTCTTTTAACATTAATCAACTTTAATACTCTAACTAATTAATTTGGCAATGCTACCCCAAGACGAAACACTCACAGAAATAACTATGTTTGTAATGCTGGCTCGAATGATCTTCTACTTTAATTTTTAAATACAAGAAACTTAAACGATGAATATCTGACAATCTGTTCACCTACCTAGCTCTCTGACTGGAGTTCTCCAAGCACAAAAATGGTCGCTTCCCGACCAGCAACGTTCTCTCCGCTTCACTCGAAGACCCACTCTGTCCCACAGAGTCTCTGCCTGGCACACAAAAATACTGGTCCTAGATCTAGGTCAGTATGACCCTTTTATAGTTTGTCAGATTATCCAATTGTTTCTTTGTGTATCTTGTTCGAGTCAGCTATTTCATAACTTTCTGCTCTATTACACAATGATGCTCCACTTTCTGTGTCTTCATCTTGGGCTAGTAAATTCTAAACTATTCTAAACTTTATTTTAATTGTATTTATTTCTTAAATCTACCCTCTAATCTTAACAGCGAATTTTTAGTAGCCTATACATTAATTACTTGTTCTATCACAGTTAGGTTGCAACCTAAAAAATTCTGAAAATTCTATACACAAGTGTAGTAGCTAATGGTACAGTAATAGGCCTAAGTTTTTTTATCTAATCTAATTTTTCATAGAATGCTCTAGTTTATTGTAGGTGGATTTTATAACATCTTAACAAAAAAATTTTAGGCCTAATGTTTGCTATGTATATAAAGTTTTTTAGTTTAACTGTTTTTTTTTTTTAATTATAAACTTTCTTAATTTATTATTTTTACACAATGTGTAATAATACAATCAATGACAGATATTTTTATTACTTAGGAGGATAAAATGTTTTTAAAATTGTCTAAAAAAACAACATTTGGTAAAATGAAGGACACGGTGACCAGAGATTTTTCAAAATTTTCTTCATATTCTAAAAGAACACATTAAACTGACACTAAAAACACAAAAAATATGTATTCGCGGTACATAAATATCTTAGAAAATACGAGAGAAATAAAACTGAAAAATATAGCCTAGAGGTTAACTTCCCCTCAGCCTAAGTACTTATGATTTGTTTGCACTAAATAAAAGAAACAAATCACTTCAAACAGACACAAAAGGGAAAACAATAAGTTGACTAAACAAAATTAATGAAAGAAATCATAAAAATATAGCCTACATGTAAAATAATTTTACAATACAATAGCAATGAAACAAATTGTTTAAAGTAAATTGATAAGTAAAACAATAACAATAAAACAATATTGAATGGTAAGAAATAATAGAATAAATCCTCAAGTTGACTAACGTTGTCTAATTGACTATTATGCCATACTAAAAGATCTCAGAATTGCAACCGTATACTTATATACTGGCCTATAAAAAAAAAACTGTGGTTACCATGTCACAGACTAGGGTAGAACCCTTACAGTCTCCAGTCCTATTATCTTCCCAGATGGTAAAAATTCTTAGTTTTCTATAAAAAGGTCATAAGTTCTTCAGCTAATGCTGTTTTTAATTGACTAAACATGTATATTATTTTGGTAGCACTTCTTACTTTCATATAAATCCATTGAACATGTTTGTCTACATCAATCAACAAATTTAGCCTATATCACGATCAATCGCATAAAAAAAAAAAAACATGGTTGAAGATTCTTTACTTTAAATCACATTTTAACCCTAGAACACTAAGCCGTCGTAATTTTTACGAGCGTAGTTGGTAAAACTGAGAGACTTTGAATGCCCCGCCCCCAAACCACCTCCCCTCTCGTGAGAGGTTCGTCTACAAGGTCAGTCAGCCAGTCTTGGGTGAGGAGCCCTCTAGTGCGCATCGCTGTGTGTGTAGTGAACATTGCTTCGTAAATATTACGAGTGCTTATTATCCATAGTTATTTTCCAGTCGTAAAAATTACGAAAGCTTATTACACGTGTTACTTTGTAGTATTTTTTAATGTGAAATAATTTTTATGTGCAAATCACATTTGTTTTATATTTGATATTATATATCTGTGAAACTTTATAAAATGGCTCAAGGCGACAGATCCCTTGCCCCTGAAGTTATTAGCAAGTTGTTGCTAGAGGAAAACAAAGAAGAAGAATTGCCCGATGACATTACCAGTGATGAGGAAGATATTGTTGAAGAAGATGTCGTGGAAGATAGTGACAGTGTTGCCGAAAACACTGACGACACTGATGCTGATCCAGACTGGGATCCAAATGTACTCCATAATTCGGGGCGGAAAAGGCGTTATTTGGAAGTATGTAATGAAGACCTCACTGATTCATCCAATGATGACCCAGAACCTTCTAACATGGAGCCTCCTGTAATTTCTGACCCTCAGTATGTTGAAGTGGAGCTGCCTGCATCGTCTGAACTGCAATCTATCAATATGGATTCACAAGCCTTAACTGAACTGCAACCTGTTCAAAGACAACAACCACCTCTACTGCCTAATCCCGGAAGATCCCGTACCCGAGGAAGACGTCCTACTCGCGGCAGGTCTAGCGCTCCCCGAAATAATCGTCGTGGAAGAAGTGATACTACTGAGGCAACTACTGAGCCACCTATTACTCTATTACCTACAGAACAAAACCGATTAATTTTAGTGCCTAACGTTCCAGTTGTTCGTGGGAAAGATCGCACACCATGGAGTACTAGTGCTCCCCAAAGACAAAACGTCCCAGCAAGAAATATTGTTTATGTGCGGCCAGGCCCTAAGAATAATGCAAAAAATGCTAACAGCCCACGAGAATGCTTTGACCTATTTTTTACACCACAAATGATTTCGAAAATTGTAACACACACAAACCAGCAAATTTTGCGTGTGCGGGATAACTACGCTGAAAAAACTAGCACAACAGCTTCCGTTAATAATGAAGAAATGTACGCTTTTTTGGGTCTTCTTCTGTTTTCTGCTGTTATGAAGAACAATCACTTATCAACCAAGGATATGTTTGATCCAAAGCTCTGCGGTAGTCGATACAGAGCTGTAATGAGCAGAGAACGTTTTGAGTTCCTTTGTTTGACTCTGCGATTCGATGAGAAGGAAACACGTGCTGACAGGTCCAAAACTGATCCTTTAGCACCTATCAGAGAATTGTGGGATCTATTTGCCGGCAACTGTAGAGATAACTACAAGCCAGGTCCCTATTTAACAATAGATGAGCAACTTTTAGCATTTAGGGGAAAATGCAGATTTAGGATGTATATACCTAACAAACCCGCAAAATATGGGTTGAAACTTGTCATGGGGTGTGATACAAGCACAAACTACATGTTCAATGCTATCCCGTATGTTGGAAAAAAAACTATTACAGATAATGTACCAGTAGCGGAGTACTTTGTCAAGGAAATAACGAGACCTGTGCATGGAAGTAACCGCAATGTAACCTGTGACAATTGGTTTACTAGCATAAAATTGGTCGATGACCTTCTAAAGCCACCTTACAATTTGACTTACATCGGAACCATAAGATCTAACAAAAAGGAACTGCCAAAAGAAGTAAAAAATGTCAAAGCTAGACCAGTTGGAACATCAGTATTCTGTTTTGGAAATGAAAAAACCCTCGTATCTTATAAACCAAAAAGTAATAAAGTAGTACTTCTAGTATCCACTATGCACAGTAACGCAGAACTAAATCCTGAAACCAACAAGCCAAGCATTATCCACACCTATAACAAGACAAAAGGTGCAGTAGATACATTGGACCACATGTGTCAAAATGTGAGTTGTAGCCGAAAAACCAGGCGTTGGCCACTGTGTATGTTTTTTGGTATGCAAAATATTACATACATAAATGCATACGTGATATACTGCCTAAACAAGCACTCCAAAAATGAGCAGCCACTCAACAGGAGAAAGTTTAATCTTCAACTCTGTGACGAACTGGTTTTTCCACATATGCGTAATCGGCTGAGCAAACAAAATCTGCAGCGTAATCTTCGTGGGTTGATATCTGATTTCCTGGGTGTTCCTATCAATCCTGCCTTACGACCGCCTCCTGGAGCCAGGAAAACCTGTTTTTACTGTCCAGGATCAAAGAGAAGGATGACAACCACCTTCTGTAATCACTGCCATCAGCCCATCTGCGGAGAGCATAGAGCAACATGTTGTGTCCAGTGTGATGATGAAAAGTAATAACTTGATCTAAACTCTTCCATTTGATATATTCTATAGTCAACAACAAATCACGTTAGTTTCCATGGTAACGACTGTTTTATTTAGTTTTTTACTATTGTATTTTTGACAAAAGGTCGATTTTACATGTTATTTTTACATTTCAAATATACTTGACATAGAAGTTTACGTAGAAAATAGAATACAATAATATTTTATCTTATTTTATTCTTTATTGTGTTTTTTGATCTATTTTGTTCTGTAGAAAATTTTCAATTTTACAAAATAAATTTTTTTGCCGTACTTTTATTATAATTTTTTTATCCCTAACTTTTTTCCACCATGTTTGAATAATTTACCTCTGTACCAAACAAATATTAGTTGTTACATTCAAATTTGTATTTTATTCCATGTAATATACTACAATAAAAAGAATTATAAATTTGTTTAAGAAAAAAACACTATTTTATTAGGTTAAAAAAAAAAATAAAGTACACTCGTAAAATTTACGAAGGCTTAGTATTGACGTGATTTTAAGAAGGCTTAGTATTCTAGGGTTAAAAAAATCAATTTTTGGTTTGGTAATTTGTACTTGTTTTCGATTGTTTATAATTGATTTCCCGCCATCAGTGGAGTGTCTAATGTCATTATATATACAAAGAAAAAAGTGAAGTTTAGTGTACTTCTATATTAAAACCTCTGGTCACTGCAGTCTGCACTAGAAGCGAAAATTAAATTTACTTCATATATAAAAAAGTTAATCAATTAAATATAATCTACTATGAGGTAAAATCAACAGGTTAGGTTTTGGCGCTTTAGGATAGGGTATCCGCACCGATCGCTGGCGGTCTAAGGATTAATTTACAGTCTCCGGCCACAATTTCCAGTTTTTAAATTTATATAAATTTGTTGCACTTCTTTCTTTCCCAAAAACTGGTAGTTAGCTGATGTTATTTCAAGTAACAGTACACTAAAATGCCTTTCAACCTATATAAAAGGTTATAAATTTCAAAAATAAAATTAGAACAAAAAATGGGTTAGGCCTAAATAAATTACACAATCAAACCAAGGTTGTATAATTATCTATAACAACAAATCTAATAATAAATAAACAATTTTAAAATAAAATTAACTCAAGTAGGTATCCTAAAAGGAAAAAGATCTAGGCCTAGGCTAAACCCTGAACTGCAACTTCGTTTCTAGTGATTGCAGCTTTGAAAGTACAAATTTTTTTATAAACTTTGAAATATATATACTTACACACTATTGTATTTAAAAAGGTCATTACACGTAAAAGGTCTGATTGTAGTCATTTTAACACAAAAAATATAATTTTTCAAAGAACAAAATGTAATTTACTTATAACCTGATGTTATAAACACAGAAACACTCAGACTCACAAGTCACAACTCCTATATTTATTTTGCTTGTTTACCTATTTCTACCACAGATTCAATACGTTTTGTAGATAAATTGATTTACGTGTTACAAAAATAATTATCAACCCCTACTATACAAAGATTTTTTTATTTCAACAAATAAATTAACATTATATTCATGGTTTATGAATAGATACTTTCTTTATCTTATCAGTATTTTAAAGTTCGTTAGTACTTTTGTATACATCACTTTTATTTAATTTTGAGATAATTTATAAACAGACCTACACGAATTAAATTTGTACTATATCAACTATTACAATACAATTTTTCTTATTAGAAATGCCACACGTTGCGGCGTCAATTTATTACAATACAACCTTTTATTATTATTATTTTGTGAGAAGCCTCACGTTGAGAAAGCCAATTTGTTATATATTAAATGATTTTTTTTTTAACAAGCCCCACTTGTTGGGCGTCAACTTATAAATTTACACTTTCTCTTTTACTTTAATTCAATAGGCCTAATGTTGTAGGCGTCAATTTATGATAGAACAAGATATATCCTAATTTATAAAACTCTACTTTTATTTTATTCTCAATATAATGAACTGTAACACTGCTTACTCTAGCTTAATCAATTTGATAAATGATTTGACTCAGGACACAGGTTTACAATTACAATAGAATCTTCTTTTATTTATCAATAGAAAATAATAAAAAATATTTACAGTTTAATAGTTATTTAGCTCAAAATCAAATATATACAAAATTATTTTTGGGAATTATTTCCCAATGAGCACTCTTAATCTCGGGTAGGTTGGTGCCGGCTCTTACCAATATTAAATTGAAACAAATATTATACAAATTATTTAAATTAAGAATTAGGATAATTAAAATAAAGGAGAAAATAACTTAGTACAAGGTGGAAAGTGTATTGGTAAGTAGATATATGAATTTAGTGTTAATATAAAGGATAAAGTTCTGATGAAAGTTGAAATCTTGATGGGATATATATATATATTTAGAAAAGTTTATCAGCTTTACTAGTATAGTTCTTTGAATTTAAACATGCAAAAGAAAGGTTGGAGTATATCCAATTTAATGAATAGTTGTGTGGATTGATCTCACCCAATTTTTATATACAGTCTTCTTCTAGAAAAGAATGGTTTATTGAAATTTGATAATGTTCAGTCACTTCACTTATACAAGGTTATTTTAACGTAGGCAGTTGTTCTTCAAAATGGTCTTGAAATTTGTGGTTTGGTGGGCTCTAACACAGCGTCTGCTCCCTTTGATGTCTCAGCAACAATTAATTGGATTTTATCCCAATTTGGTTTCCCTAGGCCCTCAGGAACTGGTACAGTAAGGCCTGGTTAATTTCATTTCTTGTGGGATTTTGATTGTTATGTGAAAATGTGTATTTTGAAATGTAGTGTATTTGTTTTGTATGATTTTAATGAAATTTTGATGTATTTTGGTTTTATAAGAACATAGAATGGTAAAAGTAAATAGAATTCGAGTAAATAAACTTTTAAATGAAAATATCTAAAATAGCTCCTTGTACAACTCAATATCTAATATCTAAGGTCTACAAATATAGTTATTTATCTGGTCGTTTAAAAGTCTCCTTTTCCGCGGCATAAGCGGTCACGTGATTGTGGGCTGGGTTTAAACAAACATGGCCTCTCGTTCTCCAGGTTTTAACCGAATATTCATATCTTTGAAGAAATTTACTAGCTTAACGGTATTTCTTTTCATACTTTGCCAAAGACATTTTTGATGTAAAATCTTCTGTTCGACTCGATAGTTCTGTTCCTTTTTTGATTTAGAATTTAGTTTCCTTGGGATCGGTGGTTTTAATTTGGAATAGGCCTACAATTTCGTACATCGGCCTAGCTTCGAGTGTATTTTAAAAGGTGGATTTCGGTCGATTGGTTTACTCTTGAGTTATTATTATATTTTATATGGATTGGTCGTTTAATTTAGATTAATTTTGATGTGGGAATGATATCAATTTGAGGTCGAGAAGTATTGGTAATTATTTATAATGTTGTTGGAAGTCGGCTGTCATAATCTTATTAATGAATCATTTACGATTTTTGTCGATAGGTGTCGCTGCTTCGACTTGTGAATGAATTGCCTTTATAGTAGTCTGTTCCTCTCTCTCGCACTCATGCGTGTTTAGTTCAGCAATAATTATGAATGGTTTCTTTTGATATTTTAAATGATTTTTATGTAGGGATATATTTTGAATTGTTACACAACATATGAATCAGTTGCATATTACATATAATACAATAACAACATATAATACATTGGTTGCATTCGGCCGCTCTGGTTAGATCCACCGGTAGGTCGATGACGTCAGAGTGTTGATTCTACCAACAACTAACTGTGCGGCAAAATGCACTCATCTATATAATAAATAAGTTTTAGTACAATTTTCTGCCAATCCTAACGTAACACTTTCACTTCAGTTTGTCGACGCGTTTCGGAGTTCCTCCATTATCGAGACCTATTTCAGTACAGTATTCATCCGTTATGGAATTGTCTAGATATAGTTAGCCACGCCACTCCTCCTACTACCGGCACTGCTTCTTATGTAACCTGTTATGTAATATGTTATGCTGCACGTTATGTAATATGTTATGCTACTTGTTATGTAATATAAATCTACTCCTTAATTTTATTTATTATTTTTTTTTTTATATTTTCATCAATTTTAGATTTTGGAAAGTTATTTCTGATTGACTGTTAATTTGTTTGGTCTCGATAATGGAGGAACTCCGAAACGCGTCAACAAACTTAAGTGAAAGTGTTACGTTAGGATTGGCAGGAAATTGTACTAAAACTTATTTCATGGATCCTAGCAGATATAATTTGTATAATAACTATATAATAAATAATTCGACCACGCAGCTGAACCGCTGACGTAAGTTGAGCAAATTTCCAAAATAAGATTTATAGGCCTATGTTTTAAGGTTTCAACCAACAATTTTGGAAATAGGTCTATTTACGACGGTGCTGAATAGCTGCAAAATGGTTCACACGCCATTCCGCATATTGAGAGTATCTTCAATACACAAAGCATTGCGTGATTCACACTCCAACCCCCGTATTGGGAGTAACTTTAACACACAAAGCATTGCGTGCTTCGCACGCCAATCCCACGGAGGAATCCACCACATTACTTTGAACCGGGTACTTCTATGGCATTTAACGTTACAATCAATTTTGGGGAAACCAAGCAAGCTATAAGGTCGCGTAAAAAAACAAAATGTGCAGAATAACATCCTACATTTATATATGTAGAAAATACGCAAAAACAAATTCATCCTCGAAGGAAAAATCTCAAAACATAGTTACTTCCAATCAAAAAACGTGCTTCCGGTTGGTAAATGTTTTGGCTAACGAACTCGTCCGAGCGACGTAGACAACCAACACATGTACCAAATCGGACTTAAAATGCGTCCGTTAGAGTGCGCACACATACATATATAAATATATACAATACCGGTATATATATATGATTTTTAATGACACCCCAAAACGTGTTCTGGGGACCATGATCGGTGCTCATTTGCTACTCCTGACATTAGGTCTTACCATAAGGGCCACTGCTGCACTTGAAAACGGCTGGACCAATTTGGTTATTTTTTGTTTTAAAATGTTCGTAATAGTCCGAACTAGGTATTTATAAAGACAAATTTGAAAAGTTTCCCGAAAAAGTTTCAAATTTGGAAAAAACTAAACAGCCTCTTTTGTATGGACTCAAGACAAAATCAGCTGTTCGTATAAAATGCTTAGTAACACATGTTTGTTTACATTCATTACCATAGCAACTTTACTAGCAAATTTGTAATTAGTTTATTTTAAAAAAAATCAAATCAACAGTCTTTTAGGTTAGATTGACCAACTTAAAGTAAATAATAATTCGACCACGCAGCTGTACCGCTGACGCGAGTTGACCAAATTTCCAAAATTAAGTTTATATGCCTATGTTTTAGGGTTTCAACCAACAATTTGGGAAATATGTCTACTCAAGAAGGCGTTGAACAGCTGTCTGTGTCTACTAATATATTAGTAGAATTTGTTTCCTCTTAAAGTGGCCTCGCGAGTTTGCACCACTTGGCTTCAAAGCGGGTACTTTTATGGTATTTTACGTTTTGGTCGATTTTGGGGGAACCAAGCGAGCTATAAGGTCGCGTAAAAAAACTAAGTGTGCAGAATAACATCCTATATTTATATTGTTAGAAAAAACTCTAAAAAAATTTCATTCTCGTAGTAAAAATCTCAAAAAATAGTTACTTCCGGTTGTTGGATTTTTTGGCTAACGAACTCGTCCGAGCGACATTGACAACCAACACGTGTACCAAATCGGACTTAAAATGCGGCCGCTAGAGTGCGAACACACATATATATATATATATATATATATATATATACATATGTAAATGAATTTTAATGACACCCCAAAACGTGTTCTGGGGACCGTGATCGGTGCTCATTTGCTACTCCCGACCTTGGGTCTCACCATAAGGGCCACTGCATTAGCTCATTTTTCCTATGGAAATTTGCTAAAAACAAAAATCAACTAAAAATGCTTACTATATTTTAATTCAATTCAAACATTTTTTGTTACATATCTATTATAAAGAGGTAAAGTTTTTTTTTTAGTTTTCCGATTTAAAGCTAATAACATTTGCTACAATATCTCTTTCTATGATTTTACCGGTAAAATGAGTATTTTCCCAGATTTCAAAGTCAAAAGTTGACCAAATCTTAAAATTTCACTTTTTGGAAATATTAAAATTTTTGGAGGGCTGTATCTTAGTAGGTCTTTTACCTATAAAGCTGGAAATTGTAGAAAATTTAATCTACTTTAAAATCATAAATAAAACATGTTCTATGAAAAACGCATAGTTTAGTAGATATAGTGAAAAAACCATAAATAGTGCGAAAATTTCACGGTTTTCAAGATCTATGAAGTTAACACAGATCTTTCGAAGCTGCACTCTTGGATATACACTACTGGTAGTGGTTCTAATAACATATTACAAAATCAGAACTAGCTGTTAGTTTGTGGTTTTAATGTAGGCCTACTAAATGACTGGCCTATTAACTGTGCCTTTAACAATGTATACATTTTGTATTTTTTTACAAAATCCTTTTTTTAGACAACTTGGCCCATAGTTCTGGAAATAGTCATTGATGCACACACTAAAACCTCATTTTAACCAAAAATTTCAGTTTTTTAAAGAAAAAACATATACTTTATTTTTGATCTAAAAAGTTCATAATATAACAGCAATTTTCAAGCATAAGTTATTGAACTTTCCTTAATTTACAAGTGCAGTACAACACTTAGCTTTATAATTGCCTAATTTTATTAATAACATTTATTATAATCCATTGTAATTATTCAAAAACGAAAAATTTGGTTTAATTTATAAATTGTAATTATCTAAAATGGGTCTGATCACATCAACTTCAGATAAACAAAATCGAAAGTGAAATAATAATAGTAAAAGAATTCTAATCGGAATGTACTAAAACCATACTTTACATATGATTAAGAAACTCATATATGTGAAGACTTGTAATACTAGGTGAATGGCATAAATTATATATTTGACATTGGCTAAATACTTTTTATAATACAT
>JAGFPH010004938.1:0-14786 GCA_018207615.1 Philaenus spumarius | reverse complement strand
AGCCACTTTTTAGTTTTTGACAGTTTGCGAAAGGTAGCATGTACTGGGCAAACTGCTAAATTGCCGTGCGGTCGGTGTTCAGGTATCCTACCTACGTTTAAATATTTTCCTCTTTTGGGACAACTTTCGACCTTGTATTTGTGACGGCATTGTCAGTGTACACATATTGTTTGTATGTGGTTGTATTGTTTGTGCTTTCATTCGTGATATTTATTTTTAATTAATTAATCGTGAAATTAAATGACTTATTTGATAAGTATTAATCACTAAATGTGGTATAAATTATATCTCAATTATGGTCTTATTATGATTATAATAATCTCATCAATATAAACTATTTCAAACCGAAAAAGTTAATATAATAGTTTAAGCATCACTAGTTTTTAAACTCTTCGGCAGCCTCGACTCTGAATCGTCAGTCTCTTATTTGTTGTCGTTCGCCGTACATCAAAGACTTGCCACGAGGCTGGCAAAAGGGTGGCTGGTGCTCCAAAGTGGTCCTTTATCGATTCTGAGCTGAGGGACAATGTGGGAGACTTTACTGTAGTTGGCTCTCACAGTCGCAAGACGCTGTAGCATGGAAATATCTTGAGGTTTTCCGATTAGCGGGCGTAAAATTCTGTTGAATTAAGTGCGAATGAATGTGATTGAGGAAGTGGATGGTCCAGTGCAACGTTAAAACAAAACGTGAACAAAATTTATAAAAAGCAGTACCGGAAACCATTAAACCCCTGGAAATAAGTAATAAAAATTCCATAAAAACGTCTATGGAGTAAGAAAAAAACAGCAAAAACTGATGAAAATGAGTTTGTTATTAATTTTTACAATAAAATACAGCAAAAAATTAAAATCCAATATTATTAAATGTTATAAATTTAAAAAAGTCGTTTTACAAGTTGGCCTAAAAAACTTTTTTTGTTTACTATACTTCAAATCAGGGGTAGATGCAAAGTCCCACATTGTAATCTCATCCTCTCCTCTTTTTTGTTCTCTTTGGCGTGTTTGCACGCTCAAAACATCTTCTTTGGGCCTTCTGCTTCTGCCGTTGGAGTACGCCGCTATAGTACAAGTTTTACACTGTTTTGTAGCTAGTCTTTTTAGCACTATGTATTATATCACAACACACAAACAACTACTCAGCCACATAACATGTTTTTGTACACTTTTTTGATGATTTAGGAATTAATAAAAGTGGATTCATTCGTGAAACGTTCAGGGACGGCAGTACTACTTTCACGATAATTTGCCTTACTCCATAAATGGTTAATTATTGTTTTACAGGTTTATTTTTAAAGTTGTTATTCTATGACTTACTATTTCTAATATAGTTTTCCACAGTATTTATTATGATTAGTTTTAGAACTGAATACTAACTTTTTTCGTACATTTTCAAAGTCAGTAATATAGACAACAGGTTTTCCTTGGCATTACAATATTTCAAATGTATTGGTTTTCAGGGAATGGCACTAGGAATTTGTCCTAAAGACAAACTTTTCCGAGGCTACATCGACTTGGAAATCCAGTTGAGAGAGTTCGATCGTTGTCGAATTTTATACCAAAAATTTCTTGAATTTGGCCCAGAGAACTGTATAACATGGATGAGGGTAAGTATTAATGGTTATTTTGTTTTGTTCGTACTTCTGCTAGTGTAGCTAACAAAACTGCCTAGTTATTTCATAAAGTTAAATTTTCATCTCAGTTTTTTCCCAAAATATATTTACTACATTCACCAAAATTTTAATTGTTTATTCTATTGCTAACAGGCTAAAACTGTCTTAAATTAAAAAAAAGTAAATAAATTTTAAAATATCAATAGAATCTTAATTTTGCAAAATGTTTATACAGTTTTCCCTACATTTGAATAGGCAAAGGAAACAATAAGCTATAAAAATTCAAAAATTCTATTAGTTCTTTAAGCTTATGTTTATTTGTGATAGTTTTTATCTAGTTAATAACAATTGTTGCTTAGTTTGCAGAATTAGAAACCCTTCTTGGTGACATAGAAAGAGCGAGAGCTATTTACGAGCTATCTGTGAACCAGCCTCGGCTAGACATGCCTGAACTTTTATGGAAAGCTTACATAGACTTTGAATCGGGCCAGGGAGAAGTGGATAGGGCTAGACAGTTATACGAAAGATTACTTGAGAGAACGCATCATGTAAAGGTGAGATTCCTTCAGTTTTCTTTACTTTCAATGAAGCTGATGGTACCTAAAATGGATATCTAAATCAAGTATTGTAAGGGGCGTATTCCATGTCAATTCAACCATAAAAAACAATTTTCTCACGTACCATCTTAGATATTGATGACATTTGACTTGTTTGTGCTACCTACAGAGGTAAGTACCCGCACCAAATTTGTATATTCTATCTCAGTTCGTTATCATGTTATGGCCATTCAAAGTTTTACGTTTGCTGTTCGGGTGTCGCGAGACAAAAAGCGTCAGTAAATATAAAACAATTTGCCATTTGTTAATTTTCATCCAATCATTGTGAAATTTTTACATTTTGTCCTATAAACTACAAGGCTTCCAGAAAAAAATATAAAATTCTTCTAAGTTGTAAGATTGTTGAATTAAGGTAAAATAAATAAATAAAAAGTGTTCAACTAAAGCTTCACTATTAAAAGTAAAGGGTAGGGAAAATGCATAAGACATGAGTCGGTTCAATATTTTGATAAAAGGCAGACAAAATTTTAAAAGTCAATTTCAGTATTAATTTGAATAAATGTAAAAGGCAGACAAGTATTAAAAGTAATTATTATTTCAATCTATTTTTGAGTTTAAAAAAATAGACAGTTTGTGCACTGACTTTAAGACGCGGAAAGTATACGAGTTTCGAGACGCATTTAGAAAAGTAACGTCCACACCAGTCTAGACGAGATAAGAAGCGAACACCTGCAAGCTAATTCCAGGAAAAATTGTCAACGTGCAATTCCACATGCAAGATCCAGTAAAAACGCATAGCTAGCAACCAAAAAAATCTGATGCAATTTTGAACTTCTGTGTGTCGTCAGACGTTTCTGATTGGTGGAAAGAAAATAGACGCCGGCTGGATGTAGCGGTGGCAGAGGAACTCTAACGTCACTTGTCAACGAGAGTCCAAGCAGTGAACATCGCCTGAAGTGTTGCGCTTTGCGCATTAATTAACAGTTTAAATATGTAATATTTATTAGTAATCTACAAAGTTGTAAAGGGTGTTATGAGTGAGTTATTGAAGAAATGATTTGAATTTTTACGAGAATTAAAAGTTATCATCGACAATGGTGTGTATTGCGATCGCTTAAATAATGTGACAGTAAATCGGACACGACAATGAACTAGCCTACGAAAGTGTTGCGCGTGCAAGTGGGGTTTTCTTTTTCTTTTTTAAAATTTAAATTGATCTATGTTATTTGTTTGACTACATTTTTTGTCAAAATGACTCATAAGGTTGTAAATTTTTTGTAACTTGATATAAAAAGAAACATGCAGGGCTAAAGCGGCCAATAAAAGATCAGTTGTTATGTGAACCATTATAGTTTGATTTCATTGTCCAACATTCCAGCGTGTACTTGTTCAGGAATCCCACGATCCTGAGTTGTAAAAAGACAACAGGTAAAGAAAACTAGTATAGGCTTGGCCTAAATTTTATTTTATTTTTAACAAATTATATTAAATTCATTTTATATTTTATTTTTATAACGCCTAACGTTATAAAGTTTAACTATTTTAGCAGAAAAAATTTTACTTTATCATCTCTAAAATTTCTAAAAACTAAAACATGGTTTAGCGTTAAACTCAATTTCTCAAGAAGGGAAAGAGATAATCATAATTTCTTTGCCCCCTAAATAATCCTGATGAAATGGGCTATAATATAAAAAAATCAAATCTTTGGCGTTTACATTCCTTTGTATAGTTTTTTTTAACTAAATGTAAAAGTTTTAAAATCACTCATTGAGCCATTTTAAAGTGCACTATTTTTAGAGCAATAAGTAATTATTTAATTATTTGATATAGAAAGACCTGTAAACAAATTTTTTAATTCTTAAAATTTTTGAAAAATTCAACGTAGCCAATGAGGTTAATATTAAAATAGCCCCTCATTGATATCTGTTTTGCTATGTATGCAAAAGATGTTAAAGCAGAGATCGTTAAACACACAGTTGTGGCAACTCACAGATTAAAAAACCCTGACATCTGTAATAGAACTTGAGCTATTACATCTTTTTTCATGTAAACTGAACTGCGATATTTAGCCTATTATGTGTAATCACTATTTATTAATTTTAAAAAACGATTTATTTTTTAATTATGATGTTTTAATCTCTAAATTACTTTTCAGAGTTAATTGTACATTACACAAACTTGTGGGTGCAAATTATGTTTCCCACAATAAATAATCAAATGAACATAACAGATGAAAATTGAACTTTAATGACTTATATTTATTAAAATATTATGTTAGAATTAATTTATATAACAAATGTTGAATTTAGAGACACAAATTTTAACAGGTACTGTATAAAGAAAATAATTTAGTTTATTAGTTATTAATTTTTTTTACAACCTTACACAATCAACTTTGCATAGATGATAAACGTGTCCACTAAACAACACAGTGCTATCACTTCACAAAGATATGATGTTTATTTTGACCGACAAAAATTTTTACAATGATGACACTGAACTGTTTCAACATGACCAGATTTTTTCTTATATATGACAAAATGAACGGTGACAATATGCCCTCTTCCTGGCCTCAAATTAGTCTCTCTATGAGGATATAAAGTTTATTTTTGACCACCGAACACGTTTAAAATGACATTAATCGATGAACTGTTACAATATGATGAGATTTTGAATTCTTTTACAAGGAAATGAACTGACATTTTGATGAGACGTGAGACACAAGTCTGCCTCTTTCAAGGCTTCAAGAGAGTCTGCCCTTGTTCTAGAAACCTAAAGGCGTATGTTATTGCATTATAACTTAAAACTGCATAGTTTCCCACAATCTGTATGTTTGGCAAATGCAATGCCTTCTGTGTTTCTCCACCAACCGTTCTTTGTTGAATGTACAGTCATTTTGATACCATATATTTACTTATAATTTAACCATAGTATTTTAGATTTTGCAAAATAAACAATGTCCGTAGTTAGAGTCTTACACACTAGTTATTACTTAGTTGTAAATTGTTAGTAATTTTTCTGGATTTCCAGGTTTGGATGAGTTACGCACAATTTGAGTTGTCGTACGGTGCATCTGAAGACTCAGAAATAGATCAAATTGCATTAGCACGTAGAGTTTACGAACGAGGTAATGCAGCTCTGCGAAGTGCAGGGGAAAAAGAGGAAAGAGTATTACTGTTAGAAGCTTGGCGAGACTTAGAAGTAAGCCATGGAGACGAAGTTACGGTACAGAAAGTAGAAAGCAGATTACCGAGAAGGGTGAAGAAACGGCAGAAAGTCACCGCACAAGATGGGGTAAGCTGTGTCAAACTGTTTGTTTTAAACTATAGAAAATTTAAATGTCTAGGCTTATTTTAAGCCTTGAGTTTGATAAATTATTTAATATAAATTATATAACCTTGAGCTAAAAGGTCTGAATTAATTACTAACTTTATTATTATTTAGTTAGTTCCTGTTACACTACATTTTGTATAATATAGCAAGAATTATAAAAAAGTGGTAACATTGTCAATAAAAAAAAGAGTGCCTTAAAACTAATTTATATTAACTTCATTACAAATTTGAAAACTTAATATTATCATTTAAAAATTCCTCAATGTCACTCTTTTACACATTTCTTAAATTAATGAATATTTTTAAATTTCTTTAAGGTGTAGAGGAATCTTATATTCACTAGTTGTTTCCAATATATTTAGACGATGTTTAAGTACCTGGAAGTTTATAAAAAGCTTATGAGAATTTGAGGTAAAATAACCTGAAGCCATACCCAATAGTATCACAAGAATTTAATGAAAATCAAACTATTTACATAAAGTTATTTTAAACAATAGTTTTATAATTAAAATCCTAACCTGTCATAGTTCTCAAAATCTCACTATTTTCAATTATTTTAACTGCTTCTAAATTTTCTTCAAACGGCATCACTGTGTCGCTCAGTCTATATAAACTACAACATATTCGACGATGTATACTATCGAATGTGCCAAAACAAACTGACTTGACAGATTGAAAGACAGGTTAAACGCAGGAAGCGCACATCCGATTCTTAAGTGTTTAACTAATTTGATGTACAAGGGATCTACAAAATGGTTAGTGTTGACAGCTGACGCTTAATGCTACTTTTTAATTTAAAACAGGAAAAATTATAGTTTCTTTTTAACTATATATGTGTGAGAAATCCACTTTGTAAACAACTTTATTACCTAAATGTTCATGTTTTATTGGAACAAAAAATAGTTTTATTTTAAAAATTGAGGGGAAATATTTTTCCTGGTCATTTTGGTTAGTGAAGATTCTACTATATTCAACAAAAATAGTTTAAACAATTAAAATTTGTTTAATTAGATAGAGTAAACATTGCATTTGTAGTGTTTTAATCTGGTGTTTATTGTTCCTATCCTTAAAATATGAACTCAATAAATAGTAGGTAATAATAGTAAATATACTAAGAATGATACTTCCAGATTTAATTTTGGAAGAGGCAGCTAATTTTCATTGCTATTTATCTTTTTCAGACTGATGAAGGATGGGAAGAGTTTTTCGACTACATTTTTCCAGAAGATGAAGCCACCAAACCTAATCTTAAACTTTTGGCTAGTGCAAAAGCCTGGAAACGGAAACAAGCTGTGGATGATGAAGAGGACGATGAACCATGATCAAAAAGAAAAACAGAAATTTGCAAAAAATAAAATAGATATTTTATTTACTTTTTAATAAACCAAAAAATTTTTACCACAAATGCCATGAATTTCAAACAAATAAGTATGAAGCTTTTGTCATTTATTTTTTGGGAGAGGGGAAGGTTTAAGGCAAAAAGTATAGTAGATGAGCTATCATTGCCTGAAAACCTACTTTTTAATATTTTAACTACACAAAAGTAAATGGTCTTCACTCATGGGGGGACCTCAAGCTTTGGAGTCGGAACACTACGCTGTAAAGCCAGATAAATAATTAGTTACAATATTATTAATTTCTTAACTATAGACAAAATTTTATTTTTTACATGTCTTTTTGATAGGTGCCTTTTTTATCTTAGTCCACACCAAACTATTACAAACGAACTCAGGTTATAGTAAATTGTTGTGAAAATACCTTCAAATTAAGACAGTAAAGTATAAATTCATTATTTAACCCTCGAACCGGCGGCTTTAACGGAAATGGATTTTTTGGCGTGTGCAAGGATTTTTTCAAAAATTCGCCAAAAATAGTAAATGTACCCCAATCCAAAAGTGTTCCATAGCTTTTTTTTAGAGAAAGGTTCAAAGAATTTGTATATGCCAGTAAAAAAGTGATAGATGTAAAATTTACAAAGTTATTGGTTCAAGAAACAAAAAATGTTTAGTTACGAAAAATAAAAGTTCAACTTTAGGTCTACATAAGAAGTAGTAAACATTTTTTGTAATTATTTCCATAAATGTAAAAAAGTTTCGTAATTTAGTTTTAAATAGAACTGTATAAAAACATTTATCAATTTCAAATTTATTATTTTGATAACACTAGTTTTTATGTTCCAACTACAAGGGTGCTAACAAAAGTAGGCCTGGTTTAAAACGTAATTTAGGAATATTTTATTTAACCAAAAATGAAATATTATTATAACAAAGTGTAGAGAATAATTCAAAGAAAAGAACGATATACTTGTCTTTTCTTAGTTCACTAAAGTGTTTGAAATATCTTTAGTTGAATAAAAAAATGAGGTCAATCGAATAAAACATTCCGCGTGTAAACGAAATGTCTGTTGGGATTTACCGTGAGAATCAAATGGGCTAGACCGTCCCGTTCCACCGCTGTAATTTACGAAATCCTTGTACTTTCCACCGCTCTTTGACTAAAGATAAAACAGGTTATATCCAATTTAGTTCACATCGAATGAAAGCTGCACGTTTTCTCTACAGAATTGTATAAAGAAATCTGTAAAAACATATGGGATTGTGGGTGTTATCTCAATTGACAAATGTGCTGTTTCATTGGTTTCAAAACTGTCCAATCGCAAGGGTTTACAGAAAGCTTAGTCGTTCAAATTGTATGGTACTGACATCTGATTGCATGGCATCTTTAGCTAGATCAAATCTTGACGAATCCCATGGTAGCTTTATAATTTTGATCAAAATATAACTGTAGATGGTCTGGGACGTTGAATAAGTGGGAAATAACAGTACGATTGTATTCGAATCCACGCGTGGAATCAGGTTTACAGAAATCTACAATTTTAAAACGACGATTACATATGTAAATATACGTTTTAGAAAGAAATTGTAAATACAAAAATTAAAGTTTGAAACATTACCTTTCCAATGGTGTTTGTCTTTTTGAGATTGAAAGATTTTTAGTGGGTCAAATATTCAATACAATCACTCGTTACAAATGTGTTGGAGTGACGGGTACATTATGTAACGTCTGCCGGTTCTAGGGTTAAAGTACTTCAAGCAACCATTTCAGATAAAAAAAAGTTCAATACAAGGACGATTTAGATATTATTTATATTTGAAAAGACATAGATGATATTGAGTAGTTAAGGAGACTGTTCACCGCAACAAAAAACATTATTTACTTGTTCTACTAATTAGTTAACAGTTTGGCGATCTCATACTGCCAAATAAACTGTGGATCAATGACTCTTACAACAGATCATTTAATGATTTCACAGATACTTTCAATTAAACTTAATGTAACTTACAGAGGTCTTTTGCAGTACTAAATTTATGGTAAAATTCAGTAGATAGATTAATTGTCAAGTTACTTGGATTCAAAAGGCATGTATATTGTTTTCAATAGTTAATTTAGTAAAAACAATTTAGATGGTATGAATAATGATATTGAAGATGATATAAATTTAAGTTAGCATATTTTTTTAAATCCAGTGAGGAGTAAAATATTCAGAAAATTAGTCGGCGCTTTTTTCTTAGTGAAAAGAAATAATATATCCTCTTTTTAAATGTATGTTCAATATTATAATTCATTATTCCTTTGTCTAAGATACAAAATACTGTATGCAGTAATATATTTTATGATATACAACATGCAATTAATTTTTTTAATGTATATTCAATATTACATTTCATTATTCCTTTATAATTTATAAGAAACAAAATACTGTATACAGTAATATATTTTGTGATATACAACACACAATTCATAGTATTCATTTTTATATTTTATGTACTGCTTAACTACAAAAAGTAATAGTCTGTGCTGCTTGATAAAATAACTTTCTATATTTTATCAAACATCTGACTACTACTGTTCAGTTAAGTTTGGTTTAAATTATCATTATTTTGTCATTTTCTGTCTGTAGATTAACCTTTCGTCTTTTTTAATTTCCAAAAAAAATTGTATTGTAATTATTTAACACAACTTATTTATTTTCCCTGCTCGTTAAAAAAAAATCAACACTTTAATAATTAATGAAATGTTTATAAAACATTATTAATATCCAAGTAATAATATTTCTTATTTTGTTCTCAGTTCTGCCAATCACCCTTTTGCAATAAAGGATGAATAATTTTCTTTATCCAACAAACAGTTAATGTATTTATATATTATGTCAATGTTCAAAGTAAATGGGTGAAATAAACCCAATTTTATAAGGGAAATTTTTAATATTCTTTTTGTAAATATAATGTAAATAAATTTTTATAAAAATTGCATTACCTACTTTTCTTTACTTTTCCACTTTGTCCACGTACGTTTTATGTGAAGAAAGCTGAATTAAGTGTGAAGACAATAATATAAAGTGTCTTATCAATCTATATCCTTTGTTTGTGAAAATGAACAACTTAAAAGTCAGCTACCAAGTTATCATGCTGGCAAAAAAGATAAACTGCTGATTTATCGGAAGTTCAGAAAGCATTTTCACATATAACGGGTGTTTGAAAAAGGATGCTACCCGAAGTTTATGAAGGTACAGTATAAGTTACGCATAGGTAAATTTTTTCTTCCCCAAATATCAGTTGGCAAAACTGTTCTCGTTGTTGACTTGACATGTGTTATTGTAATGCACTAGTGCTAGTCCAGTATTCATTTGCCTATGTAGTATCTGTATATTTTCAACTATGTCTTTATCCAAGGTGAACGTTTGTTTATTATTGAGACTTGTGCTTATAAATCTCACAAACTAGTAAAAGACAAATTTCAGTTACACTTCCTTAGTACCTTTAAGTCAACAATATCGTGTCTGTTTAATAAATTTTGTTAGACTGGTAGTGTACATGATCGTAAAAGCACAAGTCGAACATGACTATCATTGTTAACAGTGGAAGTTCTGGACGATGTGAAAGAGCGTTTGAATCGCTCAACCAGCAAACATTTAGCAAGTTATTTTCACAGGCTGGACTTTCACCATCTACCGCTTTTAGGGCTACTAAAAAAGTTAAACTGCGTGCTTACCGCATCGGTGTCGTTGATGACTGAAAGAAGTTGACCATGGTAAACGTCTACTACAGTATTGTCGTTGGATGCGTTCACTTTTTAACGACTAGGGCATTGAAATGTATGTTTTTTTAGTGACGAGGCATGGTTTCACTAACAGTCAAATAGTGAATATGGACCGCTGAAAATCCTCACTCGTTTCAAGGACGTCCACTAAACGCAAATAAATTGTTTGGTGTGCAAACTCCCGGCGTCGTGTTATAGGACCTTTATTTTTTGGCAAATCTGTAGATGGTGTGGTTTAATCGCAACTTAATTGAACAATTTATGGCCTTGCTAGATTTACACGAACGATATTGCTGGTTTCAGCAGGATAAGGCAACGTGTCATTCTTCTAATGAAATGCTGGATATGTTACGGGAATTTTTTGGCCATGGTTTGATGTTGAAAGGATTGTGGCCTCCAAGATCTCCAGATTAAGATAAGGAAGGAGATTAAGGAAGCTCCTGCAGACGTTTTCCTTTGGGGATATTTAAAAAGTGAGGTTTTTAAAACAATTCTCAAACACTTGAAAAATTGAAGAATAAGTGATATTTCAAACATTACTGAACAAACAGAACGAAAAGTGGCTGCAAATGTTATGAAACGTGTCCAAACCTGCATTGAAAACGGAAGAAGTCATTTTGAACATTTATTATAAACGTTTAAAGGTAATTTGAATATTGTATAATTATATAATGTTATATTAATTTTTAAAGTAATAAAATCAAATCAAAAATATGATTGCGTCCTTTTTGAAGCACCCGTTATAAAAGAAATATATATTATAAATAATCATCAGAGTACCAAAAAATACCAACTGTCCCAGCAGTTTTATATGCTGTGTTTAAGGAATGTATTTACACTTAAGATCTGACAAAATAAACAGATTAGTTAAAAGAGAATTTGTCTATTCGTATCGCAGATGAATATTAATAATTTGTAATTATACAGATAGACCGAAACTTTACGGGGTTATTTTTCAGCTAAAAACAAGCAAGTGATGCAATATAACATGTGTCCTATCTCGCTGTTTTCTGTCTGCATGTGGTTTTTACAAAAATACCTTAATATTTCAGAAAGGGTTTACCAGTTGAAAATTATCAATAATATCTAGAAAACTATACATTTTACAAAAGAATTTAGACACCAAATTGTTATACTTTTTTTAGGCAAAAAACCTGGGCGGTTGTCATTGCCTAAATTTGTATACTATTTTAAGTGGTCGAATGTAGGGCTATTCAGGTACTGAAGGTGGTAATATTAATGAAATAGTAATAAAAAGCCCTACATTCGACCACTAAATTTGAGCTATCTCCGTTATTTATGACTCGATTTAAGAAATATAACTTTTGAAACTTTTAGATTGATTACAACAAATTATTATTAATACTTTAAAATATTAACACAGTAATAACTAAACTCACCTTATGGTAAAGTAATAAAAACAAACATTGTAAACATAACGCTTGGTAAAACTAGGTCTCATACTAATCTTTCTTAACGAAAACGCTCATGAAATGTAATTTAATTACAGTAGAACCTCAACAATTCGAGCTAATTGAGGCTGACTGTACCTCGAACTATAAAAAACTCGGAATAAGCAGAGAAATGGTCTAAAATAAAGAATACTATATTTTTTAATGTTTTAATTAGTCGAAATATTAGAACATTTTTAGTAGAAAATGTTTCGAGTTTATCTCTATTACGGCGCCATTCCCCTACAGTTGCTTCACAGACACCGTACTCAGCTGCAAGTTTTTTCAAGGTTTCACCATAGTCTAGTCTTTTTAAGACTTCTAATTTAATTTTAATTGGCACAAACTTTCTTTTAGCTTTTTCGCTCATCGTTACAAGATATAATCAAAATTAAAACTTAGAAAACTAAAACACTTTTAACAGAAACAGTAAAGAATGCCGACTGTTTATTATCGAAATTGAACTATTTTTAGAATAACAAGAAGGGGGACACAGTAAAGTATGGAGTATATATCTGAGCTGACACGAGATATAAGGGTCGCCGGCGTGACCCAATGTTGACTTATTACCTACCTGTGAGTTGTGGTCACTTCGCAAGCCAGCCACTTTGATCCCTTGCCACCTTCAAAAGACTAGTTGGCATTTTAAACGTACAATGGGGCGGTGGTAACAAAGTAATTTTGAAGGCCTGCTACAATCGATGTTTTAAAATGGTCAAAACAGCTGTTTTTTAATTTTGCAAACAGCTCGAAATACCCAGACCCTCGAATTACTGCGACTCGAATTATCAAGGTTCTACTGTATATGTATTAGAATTTTAAAAATTTTATGTTTACTAAACCAAATATAATAATAATTAGTAATAAATAAAATAAATGTGAAACAGTGAGATGTACAGATTTCCATACACAAATTTTGCGTAGGAATGAACTGAAACAAGGAATGCTAAAGAGCAAAAGAACAAGTAAAAGGTATATTTATATAAATTTAACTTTTAAAATAAACTGTACACAAAACAATTTCCACAAGTTTTAAATAAAATAAATGCAAGCGTGCCGCTATAACTCCACAGCCAAATGGGTGATTGGAATGTAGCCTTGCATCCTCGATCCATGAAGAAGGTTTGGAACTGCAGAGGTTGAGTTTGGAGATATGGATGTCAAACGAGCGCATCACATTAAAAGAGTTCTTATGGAAAGTCGGCGAAGCAGCTGGGAATCGAGTGCTGAAGTGGCTGGGACTGGCCAGAATGTTTTGGAATATTCCCGTTCCAAGATGTTACAGTATCTTACAGAAGGTTCGAGACGGTTCTAGAAACCGGAAACGAGCTATGCAGCTAGAGACCTAACACTTAACACATATTATTCTTGTTATACTGTATATAGAAAAGAACCTTTCATTTTGATTATTTGCGACTAAGATGTAAAATATTGTTCATAGAAAATATTTTAGGTAAAATATACTCAAAAACATGAAGTGCACCTCAAATAAACTGCCAGAAGGTGTAAGCCTAATGGGAAAGAGATTGATTTGGACAAAACCCGCTGTACATTTTTGTGCCATGCAAGATAAAAGGACAAATAACTTTAAAGAAATCTAAAGTAATAAATTGAAATCAAGCCTAAAATTTTAAGGAAATGTCCATCCATGTCATAATTAATTCCTCTTTGAAAGAAACAATCTAAACTGAACTTGAATTAAAACTTGTATGGTATTTTTGATCTTCGGACAAATATTTAATTTTAAATTATAAAACAAAATTGATTTATATTACAGTACAACCTCGTTTATCCGGACTAATTGGGACCGGACATGATCCGGTAAATCAAAAATCTGGATAATCCGGAAATATAGAAAGAAAAATAAAACAAAATGTTAAATGATAACTTACCATTATTATTAATTTTCTTTTGGTCATGAAAAAACAATATTTACACATTTATTCAATTTACACAATAACTGAACTGTAAATCACACCAAAAATAAATATTTACACACGCTTATAATGTATACAAGGTTAATTTTTATTTACAAAAAAGTAATTAATCTTTCTCTGTTTTAATTTTGTGTGACGTTTCAATGCGGCACGATCACGTAAACGTTTCACCATCATTAGTTCAGCTGGCGTTGTGTCTTGCTGTTGCTCTAAGTACGCCATGATGTTGTCCAGCTGTGACGTTGCGTCTGCGTGCATCATCTCCGGCCGTGCGCTGTCTCCCTCTTCCTCTCTCTCGCTGTCTTCTGCTCCCTGCGTAGATGTACACGCTACAATTATTTTGTCATCTGTCATGACACTATAACCTCCTTCGTTGTTGTCTGTTAACCAATCATTGCCGTCGTTAATATCAACATCGGAACATCCGTCAATTCTTGAAAACATGCCTAATAATTGTTCTGTAGTGACTGTGGTTTCATTTGATTCAATTATTTCTCTCCACCATCGATGTTTTAATTTACATTATTTTTATGCATTCATTTTGATAAATTGACATACTAAGTCAATTTTATAAAATCACGACTTTCTAATATATATCGATGTTTTCGGTCTAAATACATCGACGTTTTCGGGTATATATTATTGGCACATCGATGGTTAACATCGATGTTTTAACTACCGATGCTCATCCCTAGTGCAGAGGTCATTGCTCCTCTACTTTCTCTTCCAAGCGCATCAACAAACCGCCCTATACAATATATCAAAGGGTTTTCTATGTGAGAAAAGCCTCACGTTGTG